>JAJAGP010000158.1:573400-679813 GCA_025084515.1 Ancistrus triradiatus
AGGACAGAAGAGCTTTTTAAAGAAGTTACAGGTCTGTGAGAGCCAGAAATCTTGCTTGTTTGTGGGTGACCAAATACTTATTTTCCACCATGATTTACAATTCAAGTCTTTAAAAATCCTACAATGTGATTTCCTGGATTTTTCTTCTCATTTTACCAGAAATTGCAGACAAAATTTCAAACTGGGATTTGTCACTTCATAATACCCTTTTTTCATTGATCTTTATTGCAATCTCTGTGAGCTGTCCCTCTTTCACCTTGTTCCCCTTCCAAAAACCAAGTGGTTTCTTGGCTGCTACCCCTCCAAAAAGACCATTCCTGATCAAGCTTCTTCAAGGGTAACTTGGCTCCCAATGAAGCTCCCCGATGCCATTTGTTCTCTCTCACCTATAGCTACATAAACTGGTTGACATTCACTCGTTGAGTCTCTGGTTTATCTGACTGATCATTTGTGTTGTTCATTTGTAAACGTCCAGTTAGGTTTCACAGAACATAATAGGGTAGTTAAATGGTGCACAAGTATCATTGTTGGAGCTAATTGTCTTATTTGATGTATAGGCCAATATTTATTCGCAACTACATCTAGCATTATTTATATGACCATTGTTTTTTTCTAAAATGACTTGTATAAATGGAAGAAAATCTTACACAATCAAACACAATACAGGATTAACTCCTTAATCTCATTGCATGTTTTTAGCATGAGCTTCTTCACTGAGTGAATCAAAACAGACTACCACTACACTAATAAAACTGTTTCATATCCTCACTGTTTAACACTAAACAGGTTACTCATTTTGTTACTGGTGAGTAACAAAAGACATGAACTTATACACTGTACATCCCTAGTGTAGGCATTTTCTTAGTCGACTAGTCCATTCTGTTGCCTCTTCACTGTGCTCTTCTTAACGGGCCATCTCAAATGATGACAGTGCGCCTTTCACAGTAATGTATCGCCCTTTGTTCACACACGAGCCAATTTTCGGAGGAATTTCGGAGTATTTTCGCAGCAATTGTACTGGGCTTCAACCTGTGCCTTGTCAGTCTAGCCAGGATCTCGTCTCTGAGCTGCTCTCACATACAAGCCCCACCCAGTAAATTACGGGGAAGTCCTAGCTAAAAGTGCATGTCTGAAATGGATTAGTATTTTTTTTCTGATTAATGAAGTTTAAGACTAAGTAGACTGGCTGGACATAGAAAATCCTGTGTTTTTATGTCTGCTACACCAAAATCCATCGTGGTTGCTATGGCAAAGACCCAATATCATTAGGTCAGCGTGGACCAGACTAGGAAGAAAAACCACATGTACATCCTTTCTCTCTGCCTATAATGGCAGCTTTGTCATTGCAATAAAGCATTGTTAAAAAGGGAGAGAGGTTCAGCTTTATAGATCTTATTTCAAATAGTCATAACCATTCTGTACCAGATAAAAAACCAAAACTTTTGTTTGTATTCCTTATCCTATGTCACGACAATACAGTCGTAGGGCGGGCACACCCACCCACGAAGGGCACTTTAGCGTGGTCAATTAACCTAAAACATGTCTTTGGACTGTGGGAAGAAACCAGAGAACCCAGAGTAAACCCATGAGGACACGGGGAGGACATGCAGACTCCAAACAGAAAGGAACCAGACCACTTGGGATCAAAACCCAGACCTTCTCGCTGTGAGGTGACAGTACTAACCAGCGAGCCACCCAAACTATAACTTACAAATATTTATTGAACACGGTAACCCCTCTTGACAATTCAGCAGGACAATGTCTGCATCCAGCCATTCTTGGGTGACACTTTAAAACGCTTCGACACGGCCGACATGTTTGGTGCATCTACAAACAGCACCTTACTCAACACTGGTTGGGATTTGATCGCGTCATCACTTATTTGGGCAAACACCGAAAGTGCTGTTTTCGGTGCCATTTTCGGCTGAATAATTTTAGATGCTGAATATTCAGTACAACCGTATGCACGAGATCTTTATGTACAACAGTTCCTTTACGATAATAATTACTTCTGATCAGTAGGTGAGCTGTTTAACTCCTTAACATAGCTTCAGGTGTAAAGGATGCGCAGAGCTGCTTCAGAGTAACTGACCTGCAGGCTCTAAGAAGAGGAGAAGATGGAGGAAACAGCTCCGACAGCGTGGTGTAACAGGGAATGGCAACAGCATTGTAGAAGCCTACCTACAAATACAGTGATACCATACACAAGTGACATTGGATGATAGTAAGCAGTAACAACACATCACATCGACTGTAATATGCAACAAGGAAATACAGGTAGTCACCGATTTATGATGGGGATACGGAATTTATCGTAAAGGGAGGAGTTTAATATATACTGTATACAGTGGGGCAAAAAAGTATTTAGTCAGCTACTGATTGTGCAAGTTCTCCTACTTAGAATGATGAGAGAGGTCTGTAATTTTCATCATAGCTACACTTCAACTATGAGAGAGAACATGAGAAAAACAATCCAGGAAATCACATCGTAGGATTTTTTAAGAATTTAATTGTAAATCATGGTGGAAAATAAGTATTTGGTCAATAACAAAAGTTCATCTCAATACTTTGTAACATAACCTTTGTTGGCAATGACAGAGGTCAAACGTTTCTTGCAAGTCTTCGTCAGGTTGGCACACACTGTAGCTGGTATTTTGGCCCATTCCTCCATGCAGATCTCCTCTAGAGCAGTGATGATTTGGGGCAACACGGACTTTCAACTCCCTCCACAAATTTTCTATGGGGTTGAGGTCTGGAGACTGGCTAGGCCACTCCAGGACCTTGAAATGCTTTTTTACGGAGCCACTCCTACGTTGCCCGAGTGGTGTTTTGGGATCATGGTCATGTGGAAGATCCAGCCACGTTCCATCTTTCAATGCTCTCGCTGATGGAAGGAGGTTTGGCTTAAAATTTCTGATACATGGACCCGTTAATTCTTCCCTAACACGGATCAGTAGTTCCTGTCCACTTTGCAGAAAAAACAGCCCAAAAGGCATGATGTTTCCACCCCCATGCTTCACAGTAGGTATGGTGTTCTTGGAATGTACTCAGTAGTCTTATTCCTCAGTTGAGTTTTACCAAAAAAGTTCTTCTTTTGGTTTCATCTGACCACCTGATATTCTCCCAATCCTATTTGGATCATCCATATTGCTCTCTGGCAAACTTCAGAACGGGCCTGGACATGTACTGGCTTAAGCAGGGGGACACGGGCCTGGCACTGAGGTTTTGAGTCCCTCTTGGCGTAGTGCGTTACTGATGGTAGCCTTTGTAACTTTGGTCCCAGCTCTCTGCAGGTCATTCATCAGGTCCCTCCATGTAGTTCTGGGATGTTTGCTCATCGTTCTCATGATCATTTTGACCCCACGACATGAGATCTTGCGTGGGGCCCCAGATCGAAGGAGATTATCAGTGGTCTTGTATGTCTTCCATTTTCTTACAATTGCTCTCACAGTTGATTTATTCACACCAACCTGCTTGCCTATTGCAGATTCACTCTTTCCAGACTGTTTGATGCTGTGGACAGGTGTCTTTTATACAGATAACAAGGTCAAACAGGTGCCATTAATACAGGTAACAAGTGGAGGACAGAAGAGCTTCTTAAAGAAGAAGTTAGCCAGAAATCTTGCTTGTTTGTGGGTGACCAAATACTTATTTTCCACCATGATTTACAATTCAATTAAAATTTGATTTCCTGGATTTTGTTTCTCATTTTGTCTCTCATAGTTGAAGTGTACCTATGATAAAAATTACAGACCTCTCTCATCTTTCTAAGTAGGAGAACTTGCACAATCAGTGGCTGACCGAATACTTTTTTGCCCCACTGTACATCATAGCAAAGCCTGCTTTAAACACAACTGCGACCACGGCTTTCCTCACTATTTCCCAGCATTCATCATTCCAGCCACGTGACTCCATAAATCACGCGCTGCCGATTTCCTAGCAAGAGTGTGAGACAGCATCTTTATAATAAAGCTTATTTTATAATAAAAGTATTCAATATCTCATGTCATTTATTGAAAAATGTATTGAAAGTGAAAACCAACCACTTCAGCCATGTGACTCCTTACATCACATACTGGGTATTGCATGCCCGGGGAAATTCAGAGTACGATTTCTGCTGAATGTGTATTTATGTTTACTCCCATCGTAAAGTCGACATATCACAAGTCGGCCATCATAAAAAATGGGGAGTACATTCATATCAACGATTTAGAGATTGCTATGAAACCATTCTGAAACAATGAAATATTTGAGTGTAGCATGTAAAAGAGTTCTAAAAAGGTATTGAAGAGTGTCCTGTTCTGTTCGTCTGTCTGAGTGCAGGTGCAGGTTTACCTGGCCCTGTGGAACCTCATCCTTCTTATCCCTGTCCATCATTGGAATGGGCTGCATTCCTATCTTCTTCATCTCATCTCCCTGACGAAAAAGAGATGACAAGAAGCAGCCATTGTTAGATTTGTAATATTTTGTAATTCTCACTCTAAATGTACTGTGGAACCATACTGAAACTGCTTATACTGTAGTGTGCAAAAGTCTTAGGCCACCATTAGATTTGTTGTTTTAGCAATGGTATAATGTCCATATGTAACAAACTGTCGATGATTGGAACCATTCATTTCAAACATGGATTTGTCACTCCTTAATACTCTTTTCCACTGATCTTCATTCCAATCTTTGTGAGCTTTAGCACACCTTAGCCTTTTCACCCTATTCCCCTTCCAATAAAGTGGTTTCTTGGTTGCTAAACTTCCAAAAAGACCATTCCTGATCATGCTGCTTCAGACTATAGAAGGGTCAACTTGGCCAGATGCTCAAGTGTAAGTGCAGGTCACACCAAATACTTTCCACTGTAGCCTATAGAAGCTGTTCTTTGAATTTTCTAATTTTTTGAAATACTGCATTTATAGTTTATGTATTTTCTGACTGTATTGTAATAAAGAGTCTGAGAAAATGATATATGGTCATTACACCATTGCTAAAACAACGTTAGGATGTTGCACAGTACTGTATATGAATGATGAGGGTTTACAAAAAAACCAAAACCAAAACCAAAAACCCCAGGTCCAAAACTTACTTCAGCCCAGAACTCTGCATAGATATCATTGGCTGTGAGGCGAGTGACAGGCCACAGTTTGGTAACCGAGCAGAGATCACATGCAGTCATCATCAGGCCAATTACACGATCCCTGCCATATAAAAGCAAACAATATTCTGCTATTATTCATGAAATATAAAATTTGACATACAGTGGTATGAAAAAGTTTGGGCACCTGATAATTTTCATGATTTTCCTCTATAAATAATTGTTTTTTTGGATCAGCAATTTCAGTTAAATATATCATATAGCAGACAAACACAGTGATATTTGAGAAGTGAAATGAAGTTTATAGGATTTACAGAAAGTGTGTAATAATTATTCAAACTAAATTAGGCAGGTGCATAAATTTGAGCACCCCAACAGAAAAATTACATCAATATTTAGTAAATCCTCCTTTTGCAGAAATAACAGCCGCTAAACGCTTCCTACAGCTTCCAGTCTGGATTCTGGTTGAAGGTGCTTTGGACCATTCTTCTTTAGAAACATCTCCAGTTCAGTCAGGTTTGATGGTTTCCGAGCATGGACAGCCCACTCTAAATCACAGATTTTCAATAATATTCAGGTCTGGGGACTGAGATGGCCATTCTAGAACATTGTACTCGTACCTCTGCATGAATGCCTTAGTAGATTTTGAGCAGTGTTTATGGTCATTGTCTTGAAGTATTCAGCCCAGGCGCAACTTCACATTTGTCACTGATTCTTGAACATTGTTCTCAAGAATCTGCTGATATTGAATGGGATTCATGCGACTCTCGACTTTAACAACATTCCCAGTACCTGCACTGGCCACACAGTCCCACAGCATGATGGACGCGGCACCAGATTTTGCTGTGGGTAGCAAGTGTTTGTCTTGGAATGCTGTGTTCTTTTTCCGCCATACATACCACCCCTTATGTCCAAATAACTCAATTTCAGTTTCATCAGTCCACAGCACCTTATTCCAAAATGAAGCTGGATTGTCCAAATGTGCTGTAGCACACCTCAAGTGACTCTGTTTGTGGCGTGTCTGCAGAAAAGGCTTCTTCTGCATTACTCTCCCATACAGCCTCTCCTGGTGCAAAGTGCGCTGTATAGTTGAACGACGAACAGTGACACCATCTGCAGCAAGATGAGGTTGTAGGTCTTTGGAGGTGGTCTGTTGGTTGACTAGGACTGTTCTCACCATCCTTCGCCTCTGCCTATCTGAGATTTTTCTTGGCCTGCCACTTCGGGCCTTAACTAGAACTGTGCCTGTGGTCTTCCATTTCCTCACTGTGTTCCTCACAGTGGATAGCTTTTTGTATCCTTTCTCTGAACCATGATGTTGAACAATCTTTGTTTTCAGGTCATTTGAGAGTTGTTTAGAGGCTCCCATGTTGCCACTCTTTCTGTAAATCCTATAAACTTACATTTAAATTTATGTCATTTAGCGGACGCCCTTATCCAGAGCGACTTACATTTGATACAGTCATAGAATCCAAGCAATTGCGGGTTAAGGGCCTTGCTCTGTTGACACAAAAGTAGCAGCTTGGCAGAGGTGGGATTTGAACCCTGGACCTTCTGGTCCATAGTCCAGTACCTTAACCGCTAGGCCTCAGGTGTGACATTAAGAGTGTATGACCTCTAACCTGTGGGCATGGTTGTTCAGGTCCAGAGCGCCTGTGCTCAGCAGGTCAGCCAGCTGCTTACGATTACCAAAGTAGAGCGCCAGGTCGGTGGCTATGATGGCCTTGCGGATGATCTCCAGCACCTGCTCGTACTCGCTGGAAGTCAGGTTGGAGAAAATATTGTGCCCTTCCAGCTATGGGAAACAAAAAGATCAATAAAAAAGCAAAAGCTCCACTTAAGAGGCATCCAGCTCAGCTGGAAGGCAGCAGCAAAGCCGAAAGGTTCCCAAGGATGAGCGACTTAGATGTGTTTGCAAGTGAATTTGGAAAGCAATTACGAACGAGTAAAGAAACCACAGTTCAAGCTTTGGTCTTTGCCTTGAAAGCCAACCTTTTGCAGAAAATGGACTTATGGACTGCAGAAAACCATGGAGCCTTCTTTAGTCTTCTGTTCTGATTTGCTACAAGGGATTTGATAAGGTACATGTTACTTGATGAGCTAGTCCAATTTTCTAACCACTGACCAATATAGGATGCACTTGGAGAAGCTTTTCATAGTTCTTAGAACCGCTGGAGAAAGTGCCCCCTTCCTCTTGTGTTCGCACCGCAGGAACTGGGGACGATTGCAGCTCTTAGAACACCACGTATAGGGACGATGAGTGACAAGTATGTGGTGACTGGCCAAGATGTAAGTGACGCAAGTGTACAATGATTAGTCCAGATGCAACCGCCTATAATGTAATCAGAAAGTCTTCAGACCCTTTTGAACATTTTATGGTGCAGTTAATGGTACAAGGTACAGTGGTGTTTGAAAGTTTGTGAATCCTTTAGAATTCTCTATATTTATCCATAGATATGACTAAAACATCATCAGATTTTCACACAAGTCCTAAAAGTAGATAAAGAGAACCCAGTTACACAAATAACACAAAAATATTATACTTGGTCATTTATTTGAGGAAAATAATCTAATATTACATATTAGTGAGTGGCAAAAGTATGTGAGCATCTAGGATTAGACAGATTGATTAGTCAGACAGATTGTGTACAAATGGAGAAAATTGTTACCCTCCCCAGGAGTGGTCGACCAACAAAGATCACTCCAAGAGCAAGGCGTGTAATAGTTGGCGAGGTCACAAATGACCCCAGGGTAACTTCTAAGCAACTGAAGGCCTCTCTCCCATTGGCTAATGTTAATGTTCATGAGTCCACCATCAGAAGAACACTGAACAACAATGGTGTGCATGGCAGGGTTGCAAGGAGAAAGCCACTGCTCTCCAAAAAGAACATTGCTGCTCATCTGCAGTTTGCTAAAGATCACGTGGACAAGCCAAAAGGCTATTCGAAGAAAGTTTTGTGGATGGATGAGACCAAAATAGAAATTTTTGGTTTCAAATAAAAGCTTTATGTTTGTAGAAAGGAAAACACTGCATTCCAGCATAAGAACCTTATCCCATCTGTGAAACATGGTGGTGGTAGTATCATGGTTTGGGCCTGTTTGCTGCATCTGGGCCAGGACAGCTTGCCATCATTGATGGAACAATGAATTCTGAATTATATCAGAAATTCTGAAGGAAAATGTCAGGACATCTGTCCATGAACTGAATCTCAAGAGAAGGTGGGTCATGCAGCAAGACAACAACCCTAAGCACACAAGTCGTTCTACCAAAGAATGGTAAAAGAATAAAGTTAATGTTTTGGAATGGCCAAGTCAAAGTCCTGACCTTAATCCAATCGAAATGTTGTGGAAGGACCTGAAGCGAGCAGCTAATTTGAGGAAACCCACCAACATCCCAGAGCTGAAGCTGTTCTGTACGGAGGAATGGGCTAAAATTCCTCCAAGCCGGTGTGCAGGACTGATCAACAGTTATAGGAAACGTTTAGCTACAGTTATTGCTGCACAGGGGGGTCACACCAGATACTGAAAGCAAAGGTCTACATACTTTTGCCTCTCGCTAATATGTAATATTGGATCATTTTCCTCAATAAATAAATGACCAAGTATAATATTTTTGTCTCATTTGTTTAACTGGGTTCTCTTTATCTACTTTTATGACTTGTGTGAAAATCTGATGATGTCTTAGGTCATATTTACGCAGAAATAGTGGAAATTATTAAGGGTTCACAGACTTTCAGTCACCACTGTATGTGACAAGCAGTGCGTGGTTCCTCCAAAAAAAACCCTTTAGAATTGAGGCCATAAAAGTTAAATCTTGGTTTCATCAGACCAGAGAATCTTGTTTCTCACAGTCTAAGAATCCTTTAGGACAGGTTTTCATGTGTCTTTTACTGAGGAGAGGCTTCTGTGTGGTCGCTCTGCCATAAAGCCCATATTGCTGGAGTGCTGCAGTGATGGTTGACCTTCTGGAAGTTTCTCCCATCTGCACACAGGATCTTTGGAGCTCAGCCAGAGTAACTGGTGGCTTCTTGGTCACCTCTCTTACCAAGGCACTTCTGATACCTTAGTTTGGTGGGGCGGCCAGTCCTAGGCAAAGTCCTTGTTCTGAACATCTTCCATTTAAGAATTATGGAGGCCACTGTGCCCTTGGGAACTTTCAGTGCAAATTTTTTTGTAGCCTTCACCAGATCTGTGGCTCCACACAATCCTGTCCCTGAGATCTACAGGCAGTTATTTCCACCTCATGGCTTGGTTATTGCTCTGATATAAATTGTTAGCTGTGTGACCTTATATAGACAGGTGTGTATTTCCAAATCATGCCCAATCAACTGAAGGTACCACTGGTGGGCTCCAATCAAGGTCCACAGACATCTCAAAGATGATCAAGAGAAATAGATATAATAAGACATAATATAAACAACATATCTCTGTACAAAAATGAAAAAACTGAAGACACTGAAGTCTAGGCTTTACTGAGCCTACAAGTGACAGAGAAGGTACAGAGATATTTTAATGTTCACTTCACCAACAGCATGGATTCCGTCACATCAGCGTTCCTACTGGCGGTGCGAATGCAAACCAAAGAAGCCCTGGAACAAATGTAGTTCACAGGGGAGCTCCACAGGGGGTAGTTTCTCCCAAATCAGTCCCTAGAACTGTTTGATGCAAAAGCGATTAAAAGCTCCCACTACCCAAATGTCCACTGCTGTGAGAGAGTAGTCTCCTCCATGATCCTTTCCAATTATACAGCAACTTAAAACCTTTAACTGATGTACTAAACACCGCTCAAACTGTCAAGAAAGGTCAAGATAAATCTCAGTAAGACACCCCAAAACAACATCCACCAGAAAGGATAAAAGAGGGATTACTGTCTCTACCGGACTGATGAATAAGGGGCAACGGATTTCAGCAATGATAAACAGCTGGTCAGAAGAGAAGCCAAGCACACCCCCCAAAAACAGAAAAGTTGGGACAGTATGGAAAATGCATATTTAAAAAAACAAACAAACAAACAAACAAACAAACAAAAAAAACCCACAGTGTTTCTTCAATTTACTTTGACTTTTATTTCAATGCAGACAGCATGACCTTAGATATTTCAGGTTTTGTCTGGTCAACTTCATTTAAATTGTTAACAAACATCCATTCCTGCATTTCAGGCCTGCAACATTTAGTAGAAAAGCAGCATCCAGGAAAGGCTGAGCAAAGATGGCCAGAGGATCTCCAGTTTGTCAACAAATGCGTGAGAAAATTATTGAAATGTTTAAAAACAATGTTCCTCAAAGAAAGACTGGAAGGGATGTACATATTTCTCCCTCTAGAGTGCATGACATCATTAAATTATTCGAGGAATTTCAGTGCGCAAACTCCAAGGGCACAAGCTTAAGCTGAACATCTGTGATCTTTGATCCCTCAGACGGCACTGCATCAAGAACCACCATTCAACAACAGATGATAGAACCACACGGGTAAGGGATTACGTTGGCAAACCTTTGTCAAGTACTACAATACAAAGCTACATTCACAAATGCCACTTAAAACTTTACTATACAAAAAAGAAGCCTTGTGTTAACCATGTCCAGAAGTGGCGTCGACTTCTCTGGGCTCGAAGGCATCTAGGAAAATTGTACTGTGGTCAGACCAATCAGTATTCCAGGTCTTTTTTTGGAAAACATGGACGCCGTGTGCTCTGGACCAAAGATGAAAAGGAGCATTCAGACTGTTATCAGCAACAACTCCAAAAGCCAGGCTCTTTCATGGTATGGGGTTGTGTCAGTGCCCTTGGCAAAGGTCATTTACACTTCTGTGATGCAGCATTAATGCAGAAAAGTACACCGAGATACTAGAGCAACATAAGCTGCATTCAGGATGTCATCTTTTCCAGGGACGGCCATGCATTTTTCAACAATACAAAGCAAAACAACATGCTGCACGCATTACAAGGGCATGGCTGCGAAAGAAGAGGGTACGGGTACTGGACTGGCCTGCCTGCAGTTCTGACCTGTGCCCAATAGAGAATGTGTGGAGACTTTTGAAACGAAAAATGCGATGATGACCCCCTACTGTTGCATCTTAAGACGTTTGCAGGAAGAATGGGACAAAATAACACCTGAAACACGAAATCGCTTAGTATCCTCTGTGCCAAAACATCTTTTAAGTGTGGTGAAAAGGAAGGGCAACAAGAGGTAAATGCTTTACCGTCCCAACTTTTTTTGGCATGTGTGGCAGGTCTGAAATGCAGAAATGGACGTTTATTAACAAATGAAATTAAGTTGACCAGACAAAACCTGAAATATCTCAGGTTCATACAGTCTGCAATGAAATAAAAGTCCAACTAAATGGAATAAACACTGTTTCTTTATATGCATTTTCCATACTGTTCCAACATTTTCTGATTTTGGGGTTGTAGGTGACAATTGTGAGAGCTCTACCTGCAGGATTGACACCGTCTGGGAGAAATGGTGCTGCTCCATGGTAGACGTGGAATAGAGCGCTGCCAGCGGGTGGTCAAACTTCTGCAGGTAGCTGTTGCTGTAGCCCCGGTGGTCCAGGTCATGACACAAGCAGGCTATGAGCAAGCCTTTCCTCTGTGCATGCAAGAAAAACAGAAAAAAAACAACATTTGATGAACATGAGACTGTACTTTTTTTTGTTGGAATGTGAAACACTACCCTTGGAATCACTGACCTCTAGTTCAGTGAAGATTCCAGATGTTTTCTGCATAATGACGTACATGCAGTGCGCCACTGTCACTGCATGCTTCCAGTTGTGGTATGGAACTCGGCGATAATTCTTTCTCACTGACATGGTGAAGCGACACAGTTTCTCCAGCTCAAAACTTTATGTACACACACACACACACACACACACACACACACACACACACACACACACACACACACACACACACAAACAAACCCAGACCACTGACTTAAATTATTCAAATTTATTATGGTTGTTACTATATTGTTATCTGATTTATATCATTCTTCTCCTTTTTTATTTTCTAAGTGTGAAAAAAGTTGTGGATAACAAAAACCCTAGGGTAAAGCATCAGTAAGTGGAATTACTGTTTCTGCAATGTCACAACATTTATTTCTGTCCAGAGTTGCATTCATTTTTCCCCAAGATCTTGTATTGATGTTGGGAGATTTGGACCACTGCGCAAAGTCTTCTCCAGCACATCCCAAAGATTCTCAATGGGGTTCAGGTCTGGAATCTGTGGTGGCCAATCCATGTGTGATAATGATGTCTCATGCTCCCTGAACCACTCTTTCGACATAGTTGTTTAACAAATGAGAAGCTACTCACTGCATCAGTTAGGGTTAAAGAACTTGACCCTGAAACATAATCACCAATGCAGTAATTATCCGATTCAGGGATCTTTTTTTAAACTATTTGCTTAGTTAAATCCAGGTGGTGACCTTTTGTTTGGCCAGACAGTGTATATTGCAGTATATGCAGTTTAGGGTAAAACACTAACTAACATACAAGGAAGGCTTGCAAGGATAGGTGAACACAAAAATGTTCACCTGTTCTTCTTGTCTGAAGAATGTAGGACTACTTGCATCATTTTACACCTATCTTTGGCTCAGCACAGAGAGCGCAGGAGTGTGAGGTCTCATTCTCACCTGTTTTTTCCACATGAATTGTGAATCATGTACACAAACACTGCAGGCCATAGCTCTTCATAGGGGCTGATGTCAAAGTGGAACCTGTGAAGACAGATGGAGACTGAATGAGCTGAACTCCCAAATAAGTTCAGTTACTGCCAAGTCTAGGTCCCAACCATCAAAAGACTTGTATATGATCACTGGTACATGGCAGATAACACCACCGGGACTGAAAGTGATTTTTGCGTTTTGCGTTCTTCTTAGTCAACTAAATAGTCTCTCTCCATGTAGTGCATTACTAATGAGGGAGTAGGGATACTAACGTTGGGATCTATTTTGGACACAGCCATGTCTTCAGCATGGAAGCTCTTCAGAGAGTGCAGTTTGCAATACTGTACATGCACAGCGAAAACAAGCCATGGAGAAACAACTCTGAAAACGTTCAGAACATCAATTTATTTAGACATTTAAAACTGCATCGGCCTGCTGAATATGTAGAATTTGACAAAACTAACAAAGGCAAAGAGATTAAAGCTAAAGCTAGCGCAGAGCCAGGCACAAGCCAGCAGCTCCTGCTATATTTCTTTAGCAATTAGGATGTTTCCATGAAAAGAACAGTTAAACAAAAATGTTCTGTATGCTGTCATTTACAATTCTTAGACAGAAAGAAAATCAGAATTGAGATCTCCAATTCCTCCCAACTGTCTAGCAGTCAACGATCTCTCACCAAGAAGTACACTACCCAAAAGCAGACTGAGAGCCTTTTTATAGGGCAGCGGGGGAAGCACTAAACAGACCACACCTGTAATCGTTTATATATCTGCCCAAGACACAACTTCATGCCGAGTTTCCAGCATTCCGACATTTCTATCCGTGTGCGTTACTTTGTTTTGATAATAAGTATATTCAGTTCTTCAGTTTCTTCAACAATTGAATGGCTCTGACCTCTCTCCTCCAAACCAAGAAAATCTGGCTGTCAGATGTCCTGCATGATTCTCAAAGACATACAAGAGCTGCAGAGGAAAAGTCAAACGTTGTTGCTGATCTCCACTCCTATTGCTCTCTGATGTCAAAGTTGTCCTCTAATGTAACTGCCGAGAAGACATCCTTCTACAAAGAAAAGCTTTAATCATCTGCCTCTGGCCTATGTAAACTCCATGCATTTTTATTTTACTTACTAGCCTGCTGGATCGGATTCCAATACCACTGTCTCAGATGATTTCTCACACCCTCAGAAAATCTGTGAAACCTTTGAATAGTTTTTGCTAACCAGCCAATTTCTGCTTACACTACGGACTTGATCGTGCAAGTATCTCCTATATAGAATCAAAAGGAATCCACCAGAAGGTAAGCACTCCAGGTGCTTGTATAGTCTCTTTTTAGATCAAAATTGGACTTGGTCTCTGAGCAGGTTTTGCCAAGCATACAATCGGATCCCTGCAGTTGATTCAGAATGAAGCAGCATGCGTGGTTTTCAATTTACCAAAAGTTTTCTTGTGTCACCGCACTGCTGCGTCCCCTTCACTGCCCACATCAGATGCTAAGATGCCAATACACAGCTAAAAATGGACTAAACCTTGGCTCAATTGGAGCTACCCCTCAAGACTGAAGGAAGACTACCAACAAGACTCTTTTCTATTCTGGCACCAAGGTGGTGGACTGTGTACAAATGGAGGAAATTCAAGACCACTGTTACCCTCCCCAGGAGTGGTCGACCAACAAAGATCACCCCAAGAGCAAGGCGTGTAATAGTTGGTGAGGTCACAAAGGACCCCAGGGTACCTTCTAAGCAACTGAAGCCCTCTGTCACATTGGCTAAGGTTAATGTTCATGTTCATGAGTCCACCATCAGAAGAACACTGAACAACATTGATGTGCATGGCAGGGTTGCAAGGAGAAAGCCACTGCTCTCCAAAAAGAACACTGCTGCTCATCTGCAGTTTGCCAAATATCACGTGGACAAGCCAGAAGGCTATTGGAAGAATGTTTTGTGGACGGATGAGACCAAAATAGAACTTTTTGGTTTAAAAGAAAAGCATTGTTTGGAGAAAGGAAAACACTGCATTCCAGCATAAGAACCTTATCCCATCTGTGAAACATGGTGGTGGTAGTATTATGGTTTGGGCCCGTTTTGCTGCATCTGGGCCAGGACAACTTGCCATCATTAATGGAACAATGAATTCTGAATTCTATCAGAGATTCTAAAGAGAACAGATACTGAAAGCAAATGTTCACATACTTTTGCCACTCACTAATATGTAATATTGGATCATTTTCCTCAATAAATAAATGACCAAGTATAATATTTTTGTCTCATTTGTTTAACTGGGTTCTCTTTATCTACTTTTAGGACTTGTGTGGAAATCTGATGATGTTTTAGGTCATATTTATGCAGAAATACAGAAGCACAGCTCTGTGCACTTGAAGGATTCTCACTCAATACATCATATCTTTGTGCATATAGTGCCTTTTCTTGTGGAGCACATCGAGGATGTACTCAGCATGTACTCACAACTCAATCTCCTTGTATATGGGAGTTGGAAGGGAAAGCTGTGTCAGCGTCTTCCACTCCTCTGATGTGCAGATGCTGTGGTATGAAAGCTTCTCCATAGTCACCCTGTAGATACACTCCGAATGTCTGATCCGGTGATACATCTACATACATACAGACAAACATACCATCAGAAACTCATCTACTGCCCAGAATAGCCAACTTTTTTGTCAAAATTAAACCTTAAAGCTTTTTAAATAATCGTTCATCTGTCAATGTTTAGAGGTTTAACCTTACTGTACATCTGTCAAAGGTAAAAACAACAACCCTAATTTCCAAATCGGATAAATGTTTGCCAAAGCAAAGGCACAATTGCTACTTTGTACTGAAAACCTATCAACACTTGTGGAAAATCTCTAAACACCATATTTATAATGCGTTTGGTGTGATTCTGTGAAGGAAAACATTATAACTGGTTATTACTGCCACAAACAACTCACAGCAGGTCATGATAAACACCTCATCGATAATGATTCAGTGTTGGCCCTTTCCATGTCCGATGAATCTAAAGTTCCTTAGTGACTCACTTTATTTAAAAAACATGAGGTGTGAGCTATGCCTAAATATGAATCCCATTGATTGATGGTAGCAAAAGTGTTTATGGTTTCAGAATATTAACAGAGCTCATTAATTTAAAAATGCCGTCATGTGGCACACCTGCAAGCACTTAGCTCTGGAGAGCGACTCAGACCACTCTGAGATGTTTTGCTAAATGCACTGGTCTGCCACTCACATTTGCACAGTGTAAGGCCAGAGCACAAAAGACAGCAAACATCTTAAAGTTGTTCTCATCCGTTTTAGTAAAGGCACTTCCGTTCAGCTTGTTAACCATCTGTACGACACCTATTACAGTCCCTCGACTGACAATGGGCATGCACAGGATGTTCCGCGTCGTGTATCCAGTGTAAAGGTCCACTTCTCTGTGAAAAGGGGAAGGGAGATGAGAGAGCAGAACAAAAGAAGTAGCTTTAATCATAGATGCAAATTATATGCACATCAGACAGCTGGAAAACATTTGGCAATACATGTTGCTCTTATTATTCCAGCCTTTTTAAGGCTATAACACCAAACTAGTTGTGTAAATCTGCTACTTAATATATTTGTTTGCTTTATTTCCAGGCAGCATGGTGGCTCACTGCTTTAGAAACTGATGCTGGTGGCTGGACATTTTTGGTAGGTAGGCTATTTTCACTGAGGTGTTTAAAAACTGCTCTGACTTATCCACTCATACCAGCGTCAGTGCCACTGCAGGGCTGAGAATGATCCACCTCCCAAATAATACCTGATCTGTGGAGGTCCTATGGGGGTCCTGACCATTAGAGATCAGAGCAAAGGGGACTAACCAATTATTTAGAGAAACAGATGGACTACAGTCTGTAATTGTAGAACTACAAAGTGCTTCTATAGGGTTAGTGAAAATTATAAAATGGGCAAGGAGTACAGAAGCAAGGAGGTGGTCCTAATAAAGTGTATACAGTACATACAATTTATAGTAGAATATCTGCATTTTAATGGCTATTAACGTAATCTATGGTTTAGTTAGAGCTCTTTTAAATGTATGAAATAGTTTCACTTTAATACCAAGTGACGTTAGCTTGCATGAGGGGTTTCCATGGTCTCCACATGTCTGTATGGGTTTACCACAGGTACTCTTGTTTCCTCCCAAATTCCAAAGACATGTGTCAGGGTAAGGCACTGGACTCTGAACCAAAAGGTCCAGGGTTCAAATCCCACCTCTGTTGAATTTTGAAAATTTTTTGAAAAAGCCAAACATTAAAAAAGTGCAAAAAGGTGCTGTAGCTTTTATTTTATGTTGTCTTTTGTCCTCTTCAGGATTTTCCACTTAAGAGTAGCTGACAGAAATACAAATGCACTTTCTTTTTTAAGGTGTTTAGAAATTCATTAAAAACTAGAGGTGCATTTCCTGAAGAAAATGTGAGTGTGAATGCCACTCTGCAATGGCCGACCCTTAGTGTACCTCATGGGCCCAAAGGGCATCACATCAAACCAGGGTGCCCCCGGGACCAAGCCTGCCGAATATCGTGGCAATAGGTCGAAAACTGACTGAGTTACGGTCATTGGCCTACCCAGGAGCCCCAGTGCCCAGCCGGGGCCCCATGGGCATCACATGTCATCTCAGATTGCACCCGGGACCAAGCCTGCCAAATTTTGTGGCCGTAGGTCAATAAACTGACTGAGTTACGATCATTGGCCCACCCAGGGGCCCCAGTGCCCAGCCGGGGTCCACAGGGGCCCCATGGGCATCACATGTCACCTCAGATTGCACCCGAGACCAAGCCTGCCGAATTTCGTGGCCATAGGTCAATAACTGACTGATTTATGATTTGTTAACTTTGGGCCCATTCATTTCCTATGGGAAAATTTGGGACTTTACAGGGGCGCCTTTGGGGCCCCCCAAAGTCCGACAGGAAAGCCCTATACAAGCACACCATTCCCGACCAGACCGGACACACACTGGAACGGGGTCGATATCTCGAAAATTGCGGCAGTTGATACGCGTCGAAAAATTCGGAATGTTAAGAATCGGATAACAATAGTGTGATCGCCTATATAGGCGATCACACTAAAAAGTAAAACATACTGGATTGAAAATCAGACATTTAAATTATACAGACATTTAAACTCTAGCTGATTAGAAAAAGGAACAATGTTAATTCAAGCGTTTCTTCCATGTTGAACTTGCACTGTCACCACAATGAGCGTTTCTGTCGTTTTTCAAACTGGTTCTGTTTTTTCATGCTTTTTAATGTGTAAAGGAAAATGAGGTGCCCATCAAAGGCATACTGAACATCAGAGGCATGTGATCATTATACTCCACAAACTGTCATTGCTGTTACCTGTTGAACCGTGGGTCTGCATAGGCATCTGGAATATTCAAAACTTCTCCTGTTCGTGCCACCTGTCCTGCTATGCCTTTCTCTATAGAAAACCTAGAGGCAGAATTAAATGAAATGTTTATATACATGAATACAGTGGTGTGAAAAAGTCACACCTGAGTTCACTGTCTCTATGATTATTATTGAAACACCTGTTCTCAATCAGGACATCATTTAAACAGGACCTGCCTGACAAAGTGAAAGTAACACAAGTAAAAGTAACACAGCATTTCAGAAAAAGAACATCATAGCAACAGTAAAATACAGTGGTGGTAGTGTGATGGTCTGGGGCTGTTTTGCTGCTTCAGGAACTGGAAGACTTGCTGTGATAAATGGAACTATGAATTCTGCTGTCTACCAAAAAATCCTGAAGGAGAATGTCCGGCCATCTGTTTGTGACCTCAAGCTGAAACGAACTTGGGTTCTGCAGCAAGACAATGATCCAAAACACTCCAGTAAGTCCACCTCTGAATGGCTGAAGAAAAACAAAATGAAGACTTTGGAGTGACCTAGTCAAACTCCTGACCTGAATCCTATTGAGATGCTGTGGCATGACTTTAAAAAGGGCGTTCCTGCTCAAAAACCCTCCAATGTGGCTGAATTACAACAATTCTGCAAAGATAAGTGGCCAAAATTCCTCCACAACGCTGTAAAAGACTCACTGCAAGTTATCACAAACACTTGGTTGCAGTTGTTGCTGCTAAGGGTGGCCCAACCAGTTATTAGGTCTATTTTTCTCCCTTAAAAAAATATTGGTTCTAATGGTTTGATGTTCCGAAACACTTAAGTGTGACAAACATGCAAAAAAATAGTAAATCAGGAAGGGGGCAAACACTTTCACACCACTTTATGGATATATACATATAAGTAATATATAACATTTTCACAATTAACCTCCTCTGATGCTCAGGGAACATCATTAGGTCAAACAAACTGTGTGGATAAGGGCACTCTCAGGAATGTCATCTGTCCCACAAAGAGAAAGTTCAACCAGTTAGGCTCTCTTGGACTGCTGGCTACAGACAGCTATGGAATCGTTGGTGCTCAATGTTTTGGGGAATAGTTCTAGATTTCGCAACTTGTGAGCCAGTGGCTTTCTCAAAATATAAGCAACTATAGCACCTAGCTTCATTGTCCAATACACACCCATGTGCACTGTATAAACTTTACAGTCCAAATACTAGTGCAAGGGTGAAGGTTCCTGAAACTACAGGCAACATGTTTAACAGGCAGAAAGAAAAACCTCTGCTACCAGATTGATGTGACATGATCATCAAAAAATAATAATTTAAAATGACCACCAAGGTTTTCACGTCCATAGGTTTCAGTACATCAGCTTTTTCACTGCCCGCCTAGAGCACAGTCCATAATGAAACAGTCTGGGAACTTTTACGAAGAATTCGGCTCACTTCCTCATGGTTTAGTTCCAAAATCTCAGAAGATTGATGGCTAATGCAAATCAGAAAATGTTGGAACAGTATGGAAAATGCAAAAAAAAAAAAAAACGTTCCTTACATTACCTTGCATGCACTGTAGAGGGAGAAATAAGTAAATCCCTTCCAATCATACTTTGAGGAACATTGGTTTTAAACATTTCTATCATCTTCTTACACATTAGTTGATAAACTGGAGATCCTCTGCCCATCATTACTCCTCAAAGACTCAGCCTTTCATGGATCCTGCTTTTGTACCAAATTATGATTAGAATCATCTGTTGACATTACCTGTTTGAAATCACATCAGTATGTAGGTTGTTTATTAACCTCATTACTAGCACTAAATTGCCCCTGTCCCAACATTTTTTGGAATGTGTTGCCTGAAATGCAGGAATAGATGCTTATTAATAAATGGAACAAAGTTGACCAGTTCATACTGTCTGCAATGAAAGTCAAACGAAATGTAAGGAACACTGTACATATTTTTGTAATTTTCATTTTCCATACTGTCCCAACCTTTTCTGATATGGGGTTGTAAATAAATAGACACTTTCAAAAGTTTCCACCTAGGTTTTCCCTTCCATAGGTTTCAGTCCATTAACTTTTTCCATGGTCCATAATGGAACAGTTTGCCAACTTTTACGAAGAATTTGGCTCGCTACCTCATAGTCTAGTTCCAAAATCTCAGAAGAGTATACTACACTATACTAATACCCATTGTTTTAAATGTCACTTATGGTTGTCCAAATACTTTTGGCTGTACAGTGTATTTCAGTGACATTTTGTTTAATTCTCCTGGAATGTGGAGAGAACACCACCTAACATTATACGTGTTCTGACCTGAACTGCTGACCTTCACTTAGATGCTCGTTACACACGAGACCGATTTGCTCTGTATCTCTGGAGAAACTGTTAGCAATGTGAACTCATTTCTGATTGTATTGAAAGAGGCCTGTGTCCACTTTGGGCAGGGACACTGTGCTGCCTCAAGCAGCTGCATTACAGACGAGGAGGAGGGTAACTATCCATGTCTCCTTGCTCATTACTCAAACTGTTGTCATATTTACGTCACTGTCACAGTGCTGAGGGCTCAGTGCCATTGCATGCAAGAAGGACCTTTTCACTTCCCAGGGTGGAGCACCAACAGCCAAAGAGGGTCAGCAGAACATCATAAAAATATGACAGTACACAGAAACAGACGTATGCTCATAAATATCAGACGGTGATGGTAAAGCTTTTAGGTGCTGACCTAATTTCTTTGGTCTTCTTAAAGACTGGCTTCCCATCATTCTCCTCCCCGATATCAAACAAGTCCGAGTACAGCTCTTTGTTATTGTGATCGACCTGGAAGAGGGCGCATCTGTCTGCATTCACCAGGTTTTTTGCATATATCTGAAACACAAACGAGCACAGCACTTACATCTCTTAATTGTTCTGTTTGACACTAGAATGTCCAAGCCAAGTTCAGTTGTATGACTAATGTCTATTGAGAATAAAGCTACATTCCATCTCATTATGAGCACAATTCGAACACATGTCGCATGGGAAGTGTTTCCCAATGTTTTACTTTGGCTACTTAACAGGTACATTTGTGTATGTTTAATTGCACATCCATATCTATGTCTATGAGAGAAGCACCAATGGGGAAACTTGTTTCTCATAACCAGAGGTGGCAGTAGTACATACATTCTTCACTTGAGTAAAAGTGCTATTAATCTGTTAAAAATATAGTGAGGTAAAGAGTATTAAGGGTATTTGTCTTGTATTTTCTTAGAAAGTGTGGCTGGGAAGAGAAGGAGTTGGGTAGAATTTGAGAAGAAGACTGATTTTCCTGGTCAAGAAGATCATGTCTGTCCCCCTTCTGTCCTGCCAACAATACTTCATGGACTGCTTGTTTAGCAGGATGAAATACAGACTGGAGGGGGTCAGTGATCTGATAATTGGTGTGTATTTAGTGTGTCTTCTAGACAAAGCAGTGGAGAAAGTGAGTAAGGAGTGGTGGGACAGATTGAGAGAGTACGCAAGAATGCAAAAGAACCAAGACCCTGAGCACAAGAAGTTAAAAAGCCAAAGGGGAATGGTATCAGCAGTTTCTAAAAGGAATTTTCACTAAACGCAGCAAACAAATGTTAGTTCTTTCATTGCTCGTATTGCTTCACCAGGGTTAGTGACACAGATGAACAACAAATTTTCTTTCCTCATGACCAACCATGTGACCCCACAGAGAAAAATCCAAACATACTCACCATTATATGTTCAAGTAGAGAATCTATTGCCACAATGTTGTCAAAGTATGTCCTGTAGCGAGTTGAAAAGAACAATTAGGAAGAGAATGTTTTAATTGGATAACATTTATGAGTCACAAAACAACAGGCATAACGACAGAGGAACGCAAACTATAGGGCTTCCATCACAAAGTGGACCAGCCTTCTCCTCAAATACAGCATGAGGTTTTTGCTTGTTGTATTGTGTCCCTTATGGTCCCATTTAGAAATCGTCTGTGCTGTAGGTACAGTGGTGCTTGGAAGTCTGTGAACCCTTTTGGTTTTCTATATTTCTGCAAAATATGACTTAAACCATCATCAGATTCAAGTTCCAAAAGTAGATATAAACAGAACCAAATTAAACTCCAAGAGAAATCCGAGGGTAACTTCTAAGGAACTAAAGGTATCTCTCACATTGACTATTATTAATGTTCATGAATCCACCATCAGAAGAACACTGAACAGCCCTGCAGGCTTGCGAGGGAACAGTCCCTGCTCTCTAAAACTCTAGAAAGAACACTGCTGCCCATCAGCAGTTGGCCAAAGATCACATGAACATGCCAGATGGCTGTTGGAAAAACGTTTTGTACACAGATGAGACCTATTAGAAGACTTTGCTTAAAATGAGACGCATTTAGTCTGGAGAAAGGAAAACACTGCTTTCTGGCTTTAGAACCTTATCCCATCTGTGAAACATAACATTGGTAGTATCATAGTTTGGGCCTGTATTGCTGCATCTGGGGCAGGATGGGACAATGAATACTGGAATATAGCAGCAAAACAAAAATGTCAGGAACTGAATCACAAGGAAACACGGGTCATTTAGCAAGTTATAAGAAAGGTTAAAGAAGAATAAAGTTAATGAGTGTGTTTCATTTCAGATTTAATCTGATTATTCAAGTGGTCATGTATACAGATGGATTTGAGCTCAGTATTCTGACTTCTCAGCACATGTATTCGTATATCCCGATTTGAACTGGTTTTCTCAGTCTGCGCATGCGCGCATAGCTGCCGCGGAAGCAGCTAGCGGAATAAAACATGGTTGCCAGGTCCTAAAATTATCGCTTATTTTGGGATTTTTCCATAGGCCTGATTGGTTATTTCTATATTGAGATCTGGCAACTCAGGATTTAAATGCAGCAGCTGTGAAACTGCTACCAACACTTTTGGGGAAACTCTGAAACACACTTTACCAGTATATGCTCAATGAAATAAATAATTTTGTTATTTAATATTAAAGTCTGAAGTTCACGTCGCATCCTTCTGAGATTATTCGCCGATTGCCAATTAGAAATCCGATTGCAGGAATGGCTTAAAAATCCTCAAAGCAGATGTGCAGGCCTGATCAACAGTTACCAGAAATGTTTAGCTCATATTTATGCAGAAATACAGAAAATTCAAAAACTTAAAGACCACTATACATTAGCAGAATGACAACAAATCTTGCCACTCAAATCTGAGATTTTCACCTCAGGCTGAGTCTGTAGGAGACTGGTTGTTCTCAGCCATTTGGCCAAACGGCTACGCATTGTTCACAATCACAGGCATAAATGCTGATGGACTTACTCCAACTGACAACTGCAAGTGAATCACATGTTGGGACACAGGCCTAGCCAACTTAAAAACTGTCAATGCTTTTGTCCACTAAAAAACTCCAATAAGATCAGCCAACTGCACATCTGAACCTGAGCTAGAGAGAAAACAAACGTTCTGGTGTCTGTAACAGATACTAAGATAAGCCAGAAGGAAAAGCTGCATTACGTACCGCATGCCTTCGTACTTAACACTGATGATGATTACTCTTCTATATGACATTAACCCATATTAAAAATGGAACTCCATAATTTGGTCAAAATGTTGTCCAATGGCCAGCATTCTTTCTATAACCAGCAGTATTTAACTCCATCATTCCAGGTTCACTCCATTGTTCTGCTAGTTTGATTAAACTGAGATAAGAACAATTGCTCCCCATGGAAATACATCCTCCTGTGCGATCACTTACTTTGACACATCTAGGAGGAAGTCGTTAAGCTCTGTCTGCTTGGCTAGACCTCTGCAGACCTGGGATCAAACAAGAAGCAGGAACGTGTTAAAGACAAATTCAGACTTTTTACGTCCTCTGTAAACCCTTTACGGAATAACACGTCACCATAGGCACGTTTACAATGTTCTTAAAAACTTAAAATGTTAGCAGCCCATGAAAAAGCATACTGAGATGTTACAGGCATGAGCAAAATTTTACTTAACAACACGAAAGACCAACAGGTGTTGACCAACAACAAAGAGAAGTCAGCAGTTGTATTGACTGGAAAAACAGGCCCATTTTCAGTGGAGCCAAAACTCTGAGACCACTAGTGAAAATGTTTCCATTTAACATTTCCTAAATTTAATACAACATTTTTATTACAAATCATCTTGTAGAACTCGCATTCCTGCCAAAGGGGAGAAGCAGTTTCACTAGTGGTCTCAGACTTTCGGCCCACACTGTATACACCAACTGAAACCATTCAAATGTAACTCTTTCCAGAAAAGATATTCATTACGTCTTATATAGAAATTCCCAAAGGTGAAGTCAGTCTGAGGACCCTAAATGCACCACAATAAGCCAAAAAACCGGTCACATTGTGAAGAATATTTCCTTTAAGACCTTGTGGTTTATCAGACTTGTAGTCAAATCATTTCTGTTGGTTTTCTCAGTTGGAACAGCTCTGCTGAATACCGTGATATACGCCAACACCCAGTCTAAGGGCAGGCATACTTGTGGTGACATAACGGTGTCCCTTGAGGCGCATGTGTGTGCTGAATGAATGGTTTGCTTGCATACACAGAACCTCTCAGGAAGCCCAGTTCATGCACAAAGAGATTTCATATTGAAACATATGTGAGGAACCTGAACAAACACTGCACAGCTTATGCAAGGGAAGGAGACTGTTTGGTAACTCCTGAGAAGTCTGCACTCACCTGCACTTGGTGAATAGCTACAGAAGCCCAGGCTAAATTTGCTGTGGCAACCTCAAAAAGAAAAGGAAAAACAATGAGCTTATATTAGGAGAACACATATGGGTATCTAATGGACAAAGCCCAAAACCATATTCATCTTGATTTATCTCGAGATCCAGGGAGAATCTGTACGGTCACATGTGAAGTCGTTGTTATTTTTTCAAGGTCCACATTATTACAATATGACGTTTTGGTGCTCCAACAGAAGACTACTTGTAACTTCAGTATATTCTCAGAATAGAGGTGTAATGAAGGAGGTGCTAACCCTCTGCTCAGTGAAAGCAACTGGTTATTATTTTACCATTTATGGAAGTAACTCATTAGTGGGAAAGCACAGTATATTTCATTTGGTTTCTTGTGGTTTAAGTTTCCTCTCTCACGCCACTAGAGCAGATCAAGCAACAGAAAGTACTGTTCTTTTGTTGGTTTGTCTTTTTCTGTTCTGTCACATCATAGATGAGGGTCAAAACTACTACATCTCCTAAATATTGCCCTAACGTATCTGTATGGGTGACGTTACACTTATCCACAGCCACAAACTAAGAGGTATGCATCTACATTATTATAAACAATACAGATATTTACAATACAGGTATGCGCCGCTTAATGTCTGCATTACTTTCCATGAAACAGGACGTTGAAGGCAAAGGATGTTGACCAGACATGACCATAGTCTTTTTATGCTACTGTAATGTAAATATAAAGAGTATATAAGAAAACTGCATGCAAACAATATGTAACTGCGTCAGGGGTACCGCAGGAAACACTAGGAGAATGCTGCCATCTACGTTGCAGCCCTAATGCTATCATGTATAGTGGTGCTTGAAAGTTTGTGAACCCTTTAGAAGTTTCTATATTTCTGCGTAATTATGACCTGAAACATCATCAGATTTTCAGACAAGTCCTGAAAGTAGATAAAGAGAACCCAGTTAAACAAATGAGACAAAAATATTAGACTTGGTCATTTATTTATTGAGGAAAATGATCCAATATTACATATTAGTGAGTGGCAAAAGTATGTGACCCTTTGCTTTCAGTATCTGGTGTGACCCCCCTGTGCAGTAATAACTGCAACTAAGCATTTCCTGTAACTGTTGATCAGTCCTGCACACCGGCTTGGAGGAATTTTAGCCCATTCCTCCGTACAGAACAGCTTCAGCTCTGGGATGTTGGTGGGTTGTCTTGCTGCATGACCCACCTTCTCTTGAGATTCAGTTCATGGACAGATGTCCTGACATTTTCCTTTAGAATTCTCTGATATAATTCAGAATTCATTGTTCCATCAATGATGGCAAGCCGTCCTGCCCAGATGCAGCAAAACAGGCCCAAACCATTAATACCATCACCACCATGTTTCACAGATGGGATAAGGTTCTTATGCTGGAATGCAGTGTTTTCCTTTCTACAAACATAACGCTTTTCTTTTAAACCAAAAAGTTCAATTTTGGTCTCATCCATCCACAAAACACTTCCAATAGCCTTCTGGCTTGTCCACGTGATCTTTAGCAAACTGCAGATGAGCAGCAATGTTCTTTTTGGAGAGCAGTGGCTTTCTCCTTGCAACCCTGCCATGCACACCATTGTTGTTCAGTGTTCTTCTGATGGTGGACTCATGAACATTAACATTAGCCAGTGTGAGAGAGGCCTTCAGTTGCTTAGAAGTTACCCTGGGGTCCTTTGTGACCTTGCCAACTATTACACGCCTTACTCTTGGAGTGATCTTTGTTAGGTGACCACACCTGGTCAGTGGTCTTAAATTCCCTCCATTTGTACACAATCTGTCTGACTGTGGATTGGTGGAGTGCAAACTTTTTAGAGATGGTTTTGTAACCTTTTCCAGCCTGATGATAAGTCTCCTTTGCTCGTGCCATGATACACTTCCACAAACGTGTTGTGAAGAGCAGATTTTGATAGATCTCTGTTCTTTAAATAAAACAGGGTGCCCACTCACACCAGATTGTCATCCCATTGACTGAAAACACCTGACTCTAATCTCACCTTCAAATTAACTGCTAATCCTAGAGGTTCACATACTTTTGCCACTCACTAATATGTAATATTGGATCATTTTCCTCAATAAATAAATGACCAAGTATAATATTTTTGTCTCATTTGTTTATCTACTTTTAGGACTTGTGGGAAAATATGATGATGTTTCAGGTCATAATTACGCAGAAATATAGAAACTTCTAAAGAGTTCACAAACTTTCAAACACCACTGTATTAAGCCTAAAACTGGTAGATAAATGCTAGACATTTTATGAAAATTCACAATATTAAGAGTACTGTATTGTTACGACCCTATGTAATGGAAAGCCTTTGCAGCACTTGTTAGAATGTTATGATGGACCTCATAATTTTGTTTGACGAAAAAAGGTGTGGTGTTATGTCAACAAGAAGCCACAAAATGGTACACAGCTGTAGATGATGGTGTAATCTGTGCACACCTCCTGGTGGCTGAGGTTGAAGGGTTCTCGGCCCAGGTGGCGGTGCAGTTCCAGCACAGCGATCAGATCTCCGATGGCCGTGAGGATGGGGAGACACAGAACAGAGTGAACGCGGATCCCTGAGTCCTGCCCTGTGCCATGGGGGAACCGCTCATCCTGTAAACACACCTCACAACTCACAACTCCAGAAGAGCAACCGTGTGTCTGTAGTGATCCTATCTCAGAAGGTGCTGCTTAGTTATCCAGACCTGTCTCAGTTACAGCCATCATGTTTCACTGCTGGGCTTGTAAAAGACAACACACCTTATTATACACTCACTGACCACTATTACATACACCTTCTTGGTTCTGCATTCAATGTCCATGTTATCAGTTTCACGTACCACATGGATACACTTTGTAGTTTTACAATTGACAGGCTGTAGTCCAGTACTCTGTTCTCTAATGGTCAGGACCCCCACAGGACCATCACAGATCAGTAAATGGGTGGTGGATCGTTCTCAGGACTGCAGTGACACTGATTTGGTGGAGATTAGTTAGTGTGTGGTTGTGCTGGTATGAGTGGATCAGACACAGCAGTGCTGCTGGAGTTAAACACCTCAGGGTCACAGTGGTACTGAAAATAGTGAACCAACCAACTGATGGAGGATTAGAGGACTAACACAAACTGTGCAACAACAGATGGGCAACTGGCTCTGACCTTACATCTGCGTGGTGAAGCAATATGGTATGTGTGTCTAACAGAGTGAACACAGTGTTTAAAACCTCAATGCTATCTGATTCAATCATACCAGCAAAGCACACCGGTGTCACTGCAGTACTGAGACTGATCCACCACCTAAACAGTACCTGATCTGTGGGGGTCCTGTCCATTAGAGAACAGAGTAAAGGGGACTATAAGTATGTAGAGAAACAGATGGACTGTGGTCTGTTATTGTAGACAACAATTGAGTGTAGAAACAAGAAGGTGTTCCTAATAAAGTGATCGGCAAGTGTAAATCAATTTAAAACTCACTGACCCTGATGTCCATGTGTGTAATAACAAAAACACATTTTATTTCAAATGAGCTTATCTACAACGAAAGTAACAAATAGATCATACATAAAAATGATAATTATCATCTAATGACCGTTTGTCAGTGAATGACACTGTGCAGCTGAGATGATCTTCAAGAGGAACATCAAGAGACAGAAAAGCTCAGGATGGGACACGGTGACTCACCCCCATGATGTCCTCTACAAGTAGTGTCTTGCGTGTCTTGGCAACGTGAGCTGCAATGGTGGTCCCGAATGCGATGGGACCAGAGGGGATGAGCCCAGGAAGCCCCTCTTTTGCCCCAGTTGGTGTGAATAAACACAGGCTCTGACAGAGAATATACAATTCTTAAAACCTTTTCTTTTAGCATATTTGCTTACAACTGTTTGATTATCTCTCCGTGATTGAACTCTCAAGTGTTCTCACATTGTTTAAATGTGTACGACCAAAAATCAGAAGCTCTTCCATCAAGGATATGTATACACCAGAACAAAACGTTGCATTATTCACATGCCATGTAGGTTTATAAGGAGTTGCAACAACAGCCACCACCTTTTATCTACAATTTATTTTGAATATGGCTGAGAGTATTTGAATTTAGGATTCGTGAGGTCGGGCACTGATGATTGTCAAGGCCTGACTGTAGCTAGTATTCCAGTTTGTACCAATGGGACACGGGGTTGAGGCTAGGGGGCTGTGGCTACGGGGCTGTGGCTAGGGGGCTGAGGCTACGGGGCTGAGGCTACGGGGCTGAGGCTAGGGGGCTGAGGCTACGGGGCTGAGGCTACGGGGCTGAGGCTACGGGGCTGGGGCTGAGGCTACGGGGCTGAGGCTAGGGGGCTGAGGCTAGGGGGCTGAGGCTAGGGGGCTGAGGCTAGAGGGCTGTTCCGGTCTTCCAGTTTCCTTCAGATTAAGATTTTTCTAATTTTTTCCAATGGTGGTCATTGCCATGCTGAAAAGTAAGGATGCGCCAAAACCAAACAAAAAGAACCATCTGGCCAAAGGGCGAATACCAAACATGATTTGTCACAGTTTCTTCGGTTTTCATTAATATTGCCACTTTCATCAGCACTGCATTAATTACATAGCCTAAATGTATTGTCTTGCTTTCCGAAGGAAAAAAACAATGACAAAACTACATCTTGAACAATGTCTGCAAACGGCCATTCTTGGGTCATTCTTTGACTATTTGATCGCGTCATCAAAAAGGTCATTGGTCAGTATAAATTATTCAATCTTTTCATTAAAAGTGCTTTTTTTTTGCCATTTTTGGCCAAATCATTTTGGTTGCCAAATATTCGGTGCATCCCTGCTGAAAAGGGGTGTTGCCCAAAGGTTAAATCACACACTGCTCTATTATGTCACCTTATACTATGGCAAAAAAAATCAGCCTAGATTATTACCCACCAATAATCTCTGAGCAGTTGGACAAATCACAGAAATAAAGAATGTTGTAATCAAGCACAGACATTTTTGTATGCTTTAGTGGTCCTGTTCTGTACCTCTTCACAGCTGCAAGGGTGTTTCACCTTTACAATAAAAGTGGATGTGACCATTATACAATAATTAATTCATGTTGCCTGGAAATTGTGTTGTTTGTTATGCCACCATTCCTGGTGGTTTGTCCAAAGTGACACATTCTACTGCAGTATTTGTCTCTACAGACTAATTGATTTCTATGGTTAATTGTATGTAACCTTTAGTTGCTGTGGTTGAAATGGACAAATCCACTGTACACATAAATTTGCCCATATTGAAGCTAAATCTATAAATGAATAACTTGATTCAAGAATTTAAGAACAAATAAGGGCTATGTTCTCCTCATAATACCGTCAGAGAGCTTTAGCAAACACATTAAGGCGAGTACATAATAACATAATTCATTTCTTTCTAGAAGCATTACCACTGATCCGTTCAAATTCAGACTACATGAACATAGCAACATACAAATACAGTTATATCAGGGCCACTTACATTGTTGCATTCTCCAAGGAAGTAAAGTGCAAAACCGTCAGCCTTTGTGGCTGTAGAGAAAGAAAAACAAAGATGCTTAGAGTCTTATGGACTTCTATGGACTTATGGCGAGTCGAGCTGGATTATGCGTTCTTGTTTATTAAACCATCTAATGCAATTGCATTTTATTAACACTAGCTCCCACAGGCATCTAAAACTCCCAATTTATGTTAATTGCAGGGTACTAAAAACTCTTTTAGTAGAAAACGACACAAGTCAACTTCTTTCTAGAAGCATTACCACTGACCCTCTCAAACCCAGACTATATAAACACACCAACATACAAGAAGCTAAAATAGAACATTTTTTTTACTGTTTACTTATTTTAAATCTGTTTCTAGTATTGATTAAAGTTTAACTTTTTTTTGGTTAAAATCGTATAAAAGAAAATGAACATTGTTTTTCAATCTTTACACTTAAACAAATAAAAATAAATGTCTTTTATTGAATGTAAAATCGATAATTGTGATAAAACTGACTCTAAGAGCAGCTCCACAGTTTCCACATATTCAATCATGTCTAAATAAGCAAACTACTAATGCAGGTGTCCAAAACGTTTGGACAATTTAGTGCTGCTGCTTTTGAAACCTTTACGAATATTCAGAGAGCGATTGTAAATTTGTATATGTAAATGTGACTTGTACTTAGTGGACAAGTGAAAAGGATTGCTAGCATTCAGTAGAATTTATTTCTATGTGCATATACAGTGGAGCAAAAAAGTATTGTGCCACTGATTGTGCAAGTTCTCCTACTTAGAAAGATGAGAGAGGTCTGTAATTTTCATCATAGCTACACTTCAACTATGAGAGACAAAATGAGGAAAAAAAATTATGGTGGAAAATAAGTATTTGGTCAATAACAAAAGTTCAACTCAATACTTTGTCACATAACCTTTGTTGGCAATGACAGAGGTCAAACGTTTCCTGTAAGTCTTCACCAGGTTGGCACACACTGTAGCTGGTATTTTTGCCCATTCCTCCATGCAGATCTCCTCTAGAGCAGTGATGTTTTGGGGCTGTTGTTGGGCAACATGGACTTTCGACTCCCTTCACACATTTCCTATGGGGTTGAGGTCTGGAGACTGGCTAGGCCACTCCAGGACCTTGAAATGCTTTTTATGGAGCCACCCCTTCGTTGCCCGAGCGGTGTGTGTGGGATCAGTGTCATGATGGAAGATCCCAGCCACGTCCCATCTTCAATGCTCTCGCTGATGGAAGGAGGTTTGGCTTAAAATCTCACGATTACATGGCCCCATTCATTCTCCCCTTACACGGATCAGTCGTCCTGTCCCCTTTGCAGAAAAACAGCCCCATAGTATGATAGTTCCACCCCCAGTTTCACAGTAGTAGGTATGGTCTTCTTGGGATGCAACATCAGAATTCTTTTTCCTCCGAACACGAGTTGAGTTTTTTTTACCAAAAAGTTCTATTTAGTTCATCTGATCACATGATTATTCTCCCAATCCTCTTCTGGATCATCATATGCTCTCTGCCAAAAACTTCAGAAGGGCCTGGACATTGTACTGGCTTAAGCAGGGGGACACGCCTGGCACGCAGGATCCGAGTCCCTCTTGGCGTAGTGTGTTACTGATGGTAGCCTTTGTTACTTTGGTCCCAGCTCTCTGCAGGTCATTCATCAGGTCCCTCCATGTAGTTCTGGGATTTTTGCTCACCGTTCTCATGATCATTTTGATCCCACGGGATGAGATCTTGTGTGAGATTATCAATAGTCTTGTATGTCTTACAATTGCTCCCACAGTTGATTTATTCACACCAACCTGCTTGCCTGTTGTAGATTCAGTCTTCCCAGCCTGGTTCAGGTCTACAATTTTCTTCCTGGTGTCCTTTGACAGCTCTTTGGTCTTGGCCATGGTTGAGTTTGGAGTCTGACTGTTTGAGGCTGTGGAAATCTTGCTTGAGCTGCCAGAAATCTTGCTTGTTTGTGGGTGACCAAATACTTATTTTCCACAATTATTTACAATTAAATTCTTTAAAAATCCTACAATGTGATTTACTGGATTTTTTTTCTCATTGTGTCTGTCATAGTTGAAGTGTACCTATGATGAAAATCACAGACCTCTCTCATCTTTCTAAGTAGAAGAACTTGCACAATCAGTGGCTGACTAAATACTTTTTTGCCCCACTGTATGGGTATTCATATAGAGTGGCGGGAATAAGTCTGAGGCCACTAGTGAAAATGCTTGGTTAGGTCTTTCTGAAGGATTCATACTGCAGCAGGATAATTACTCTTAACACACCTCAAAGCTCGGCAACAGTTACTTGAAGACCAACAAAGATCAAGGAGTGCTGACTGTCATGGCTTTTAATTCAAAGTCACCTGACCTAAACCCCAGCAATCATTTACAGGGGCTCTTGAAGACATTCAGAACCATAAGATGCTCCTTGGAATATTGTGAAATCACGCTGGGATAATATGGATCATCGGATTTTGCGCAACCTTGTGTTCATGCCAGCTCGAGTGCATACCAAAGGGGGAACATACCAAACACATTCTAGATATTTATTACTTTTTTTTTTAAGATGTTATGTAATGAAAACATGTGAATTTGAAGACAACACTATATTTTCAATAGTGGACTCAGACTTTTGGCCCTCACTGCAGTGAAAGCATGCATGTTCATGTCTGTGTGGACGTTTGTGTATAGGGGGTAGGGCTGCAGCTTTGAGCTCTGCAGTTCTGCAGTGTGCTGACAAGGCATAGGTGGATGAAATGTGACAGCCTTTGCACTGCTAACCCGGTGAGAGGGAGTGAGAAGAAGAAGATAGTGAAGTGTCAGAGAAAGATGAATAACACGTGTTGGGGCAGAGCCTGCTAACCAGGGTCACCAGTACCCACCCTTCCATGTTGCATTATTAGTGGACTGGTCACACTGGGAGAATGGATTTCCAAACTCACAGAGACATGACAAGTGATGAGTGTTTTTAATAGAAAGTCTAGTAGTGAATGTTGTGTTTCAGTACTCTTAGGCAACAGGGATGGGTCATGTAAAATAAATAAGTAATCATGTTCTCAGTTTCATCTGTGTTTTTCCACACTGGCTGGCTGGCTGGCACAATTATTGGGACTGTGGTGGCCTAGCAGTTAAGGTACTGGACTACAGACCAAAATGTCCAGCGTTCAAATCCCATCTCTACCAAGCTACCACTGTTGGGTCCTTGAGCAACAGTGCCCTTAACTAAGCACCATCTTAAATTGAGACCGTTATCATGCCCAGTTTGTCAAACACCTTTTTATATCAGTTGTGTGCGTAAAACATGCTATACAAATATCTTTACACATCCCAAATCCCTTCAGTTTCCAATAATGACCCCAGTACCCCATTATGAGAAGGATATGAAAGAAGACATGCCGTATATGATGCATGATTGCGCCCTCTGGTGCTCAAAGAATGCAACGTCATTATGAGATGCGCATAAAGAAAACGCATTTGATATCTCTGTGATTTTACATTTTTGTATCGCGATGCATTTTCTGACCATGTTCAGATAATTTTGTATTACATGCCTATTCGTTTTGCCGAGGAGATGTCACTCAGACTATTACAAAAATAGTGGGCCAAGCTAAACATGGAACAGGGTTTTAGATCCAAATCACTATGGCAACTAGGGGTGTAAAGACAGTCAGGATTCGATTTTCTTACGACTTTCATCTAGAGATTGCCCCCCTTGGTCACAGGTCCCTGCCGTTCTTAGCTGAAACGCTAGACGGAAATACAGACTAACTTTTGACCACGGTACTAAAGTGGCGGACCTTGACCATTAATGCAGTATGCTCTTTCAGTACGCGAGTGTGTAGTATGCACAGAACCTTGGATCCGTTCTCACGTACTGCTTTTGTACTGTTCAGTATGTTTTATGTCTCTGAAAGTCGGCCAACCGAACTGAAAGGTGGCCGGCGATCGGCATTGGCACCAAAAACACTGATCAGTCCATCTTTAGTGCACACACAAAGGTGTGAGATCTGTAACAACTGGCACAAGTACTCTAGACTATATTCTTACGCTATGTACTTCAGCATTTAATACCTGGACCTCTACATCATAGCTGTATTTCAAATAACCACCTTTAACTTCTTGCTTCTACTTAGGTGACTTCAGCGGGATTTTGGCACTGTCACTCCCTATGTAAACTATTTACGAACATTTAAACGTCCTGCAGCATAGAGGCTTCCCAGTATGAACACTTCTTACACTTAAAGTATGTTAATAGATTATTTAAAATGCAGAACATAGTTGACTAGTTAAGATATGGTTGATGTCTGACATTTGCCTTTTGGCAGCCTTTAAATACTAGTTAGCAATGTTAGCCTTGTAGGAACCGTGTTAATCTAAGAAGGAAACATTCAACAACACATCTACATGGTTACATTTGTGATAAAGGAAAAACTGTGTAATTTCCAATTAAACAATTCCTTCAGGAGTGTGCTTCTATATGTACGTTTGTCTGTGTTTTATAGAATAATTTAATCAAAGACCTAAACGAGCAACGAGTTTCGCATGAACTTGATTTAGCTAGTAATGACAGTCAACGGAAGGTTAATGTGTGTGTGTGTGTGTGTGTACACACGAGGCAGAGAGGGCTGACCTGTTTTGATGATGTTGCACAATTCGTACAGCAGGAGTTTGTTGTCTCCACCCGTGTCCAGCCGCTGCTCCATGTAGCTGTTGAGTTCGTAAACCACGCCCTGCATATTAGTGTCCTGGTACTGCTGGACACAAGAGACATATAAAGCATGCAACTAGCCAAATACTAACCCCATGTGCTACATAAAAGTCAATAGCACATATAACTTTCACATTATGCTGAATTATTATATTTAGCTATTCACGTCAGCACGGTCGGTTTGCACCTGTCGGTCCAGAAAACCTTCTGTACACAAATTTGGGAATATCACACCCACAATGATTATCTGAGCATGCAATATATATATATAGATAGATAGAGAGATAGAGATATAGAGAGAGTAGAGAGATATAGAGAGAGAATATAGAGAGAAGATAGATAGATACATACATACAGACAGACAGACAGACAGACAGAACAGACAGACAGACAAGACATACAGACAGACACACACACACAGGAGAGACATATATACATTTAGAGATATATAGATAGATATAGAATAGATTGAGATATATAGAGAGATAGAGATATATATATATAGAGATCTAATACTATATACACACACACACACACCACACACACCACACACACACACATATAGCGATATTATATACATATAATGATATATATTATATATATATAGAGATATATATAATATATTAGATAATATATATATATATATATATATATATGTGTGGGTGGGAGACATATCCATATCTATATAGTATATCGCGATCTCTCTCTCTCTCTCTCTCTCGCTCTCTCCTAGAGATATATATATAGATATATAAGATAGAGAGAGAGGAAGAGCTAGCGATAGCTCGAGAGAGAGATAGAGAGAGATATATATACAGTAGAGATATACATATAGATATATGATATAGAGATATAGATATATATATATATAGAGAGAATATATATTATATTAGAGATGGAGACCACACACATACAGATATACACACACACACACACACACACACACACACACACACATTTGGAGAGAGAGATATATATATTGAGATATAGTAGATATATAGATATATATATATATAGATATATATATATATATTATATATATATATATACACATACATATATATATATACATACACATATATATATATATATATGCATGTACATACATATATATATAAATAAAACGTTTGAAAAAGTGCTACATAAATAAAGCTTATTTATAGTATTATTATTACTTAAAAAGATGATAGAGGTCTGTAATTTTCATCATTGGTACACTTTTACGTATATACAAACACACTATTTTATTTCATTATTCTTTGAGTGTGTTTACATATACTTCATAATCCGCTCACAATCGGATTTCTGCAGTTATCAGATTATTCAAGTGGTCATATATACAGCATACTCCAATCTAGAAATCCAGCTGGATTTTTTCCTCAGTAATCGGATTTCTCAGTGCATGTTTTCCCATTCTCCGATTTCAATCCCTCTTCTCAGTCTCTGCATACACGCAAACGTAGCCCAGAAGGGGCTATCGAAATCAAACACGGTTGCCAGGTCCTTTTATTCTAAGAAACATTTCTTCTAAACCTTGTTACTTCTTTCTCTCACGGGATCTGGCAACCCTGGAATTAAAAGCAACACACGTGAAATGACATATATCTCTGCTATATGCGTCCTCAGTATATGCTTGAGGAAGTTACGATTTTAGTACTTAATTATCATTTATGAAATAATTAAATAATTATAAAGTTTGAGTTTACCTCGCATTCTTCTGTGAGATTACTGGCTGGTTGCCAAGAAATCCGATTATTGCCGGAGTCATGTAAACCCGGAAGTTTCCCATTATCTGATTACCCAACAGCATGAAAACTTGTTGATCAGATTACTGACAAAATCTGATTTTCTGCAGGTATCGGATACTTATGTTCATGTAAACGCACTCATTCTGAAGGGGTAAGTGGGGGATAAGTGTGGTAGCCTAGTAGTTAAGGTGCTGGACTATGGACCATAAGTGGACCAGGAGTTCCAGGGTTCACATCCCACCTCTGCCAAGCTGCCACTGTTGGGTCCTGGAGCAAGATCCTTAACCCACAATTGCTTGGATTGCAAGACTGTATAACTTGTAAGTCGCTCTGGGTAAGAGCATCTGCTAAATGCTGTAAATGTGATGTTTTCTTGTGGTCATGGTTATCTTGTTTTGGCATACTAAGGTCTGGGATACATTAGATGGTACACTACCAGTTGGTTCTCATAGCTGGCGCAATTGAATCAAGAGACAAAACGCCAGGCGACTTAGTCAAAGCATCTCAGAAACAGCAAGGCTTCTAGGGTGCTCCTACCACGGTTAGTATCTACCATCAGCAGTCCAAACAGGGACAAGCCACAAACCAGTGACAGCGTCGAGTGCCCAAGGCTCATAAATTCACGAGGTTATTTGGCCTGTTCCAAACAGACAGAAGGGCTACTGTGGCAGTAGTTTTAATTTTAATGCTGTAACTGGAAAGAACGCATCACAAAACACGACAACGCTCCCTGCTGAGTGTGGAGATGCAGAGCAGAGTGCTAACCATGTTAACCCATGTCCTTCAAAAGGAAAGTGGCCATCTGGTCCAGTGAGCAGTGTTAACTTTGACAGCAAATTTTGATTTAGTTTAGTCATAGTCTTTTGACTAAAATGTTTTTAGTTTTAGTCGACTAATTATAATAAGATTATAGTCGACTAAATCTATAATAGACTCAGTGACTAAATTCCGAAATGCAAATGTTGCAATACGTAAATGCTTTATTTAGATGAAATGAAACATCTACATAACAGTAATAACAGTATACTTTAAAGTGGTTGTAACTCAATGTCCGCCATAGATCTGCTTCACACTTGTAGACATTCAGCACATATTTGATAATAAAATCAAGTTGAAATAAATTATGTATAATTAGATCTAATTAACATTTAAGCTCAGGTCTATATGCATGCATTGATAATAATAGTATACAGTAAAGTGGTCACCAAAACTCCACCAATCTGCTTCAAACTCGATGTGGACATGATATTGTAGAACAGAATCAAGTTACAATAAATGATATATTATGAGCTTTATTAAAAATATAAGATCAGAAGATCAGATATATGTGCATGCTCTATATGCATTTACTCAGAATTACAGTATGAAACGGAGTTATATTATCCGAATACTCAAAGGTAGTATGAACACTCTTTAGGCAAAGTAAAATATATCCACGTCACGAACTGGAAACATATTTTAATCCACACTTAATTCGCTGAAATATCGGCTTGAACGTAATCAAGTTTGACTGCGTTTGCAACGTACTACCGTAATACTGGTAAAATAGGAGCTCATTTAGGTGCGGATAGCTTGACCGCAGTTTCAGGATGGCATGCCAAATGATTGGACGTCGTCTCTGCCAAACATTTTCGTCTCGCTTTAATTCAATGACAAAGTGTGTCAATTCATTTCGTTTTTGTCGTTTTTCATTCATTTAAATCTAGTCATCGTTCCGTTTTCGTTAGAAAAAAAGGGCCGTTGACAAACTGACGAAAATCATTCATCAACGAAATTCACACTGCCACCGAGTCCCGTTTTCATTCATAGTTTTATCACATGGATGGATAGATTTGTGTGCAAGCTTTACCTTGAGAAGTCATGGCACCATGGCACTGTGGGACGAATTTCAAGCCAGTGTTATGAGTGTGATGCTCTGGGCAATGTTCTGCTGGGAACCTCTAGGTCCTCTATGTGAACATAAATTTGACAAACTGCCTATCTAAACACAGTTGAAGAGGTGGCCATAATTTTTGGCACAATAGTATAAATATTTCAGTTGAGACTGGTTGTAAAAATATTTTATGTACTTAAACATATCATTAATTGAAGTGGAAATGGAGATTGCAAATCTACAAAGCAGGGATTGTTCTATTCTTTTCAAAGATCTATAGTATGTATACTTTTTGGTTTAATATTTTATTGGAGACAGACTGAACATACACACAGCACACTGGATAACACCACTAAGATGTTCTTCACAAGTCTTACTGAAAGCTGATATTTTCAGTGCTAAACAGGACCTGAAGTCAGGCCAATACAGTACTTCAAGGAAAAACTGAACTTGAAATAAGTTCATGTCTGTTTATTTTGTTTAAGAGGCAAATACAGGTATGCGGCGTTTAACATCCATCCGACTAATGTCTGGATGCTTTAACAGCCACAGTCTTAAGAATTATAATAGCCAAAATAAATCTAATTCACGTCTGAATGACAGAAAACTAGTAAAAGCAAACCATGCACCGCCTGACAGAAAAGAGAGTCTTGAAAGGTATTAAAAAGCATTGTATTGTTCTACTTGATTTTTAGTTTTCAGTGTTTAAAATTGTAGAAAATTACTGTATTGTACAGTACCAAAAGTTGTCATATTGTATTTTAATTCATAAAGTGGATCCTTTATGGGTAAGTGGGGCAAAAAAAAATATCTAAAGTATATATATGAAAAGTATCTAAACTACTATTTGACTGTGATAATGACCAACGTTAATGTCTATTTCAGTCAATGCCCTGTTTTACAGAATGTAATGCGTAATGTTAAATTGTGCATACCTGTACTTCTTTGGTAGTTTTTGGTTTTAGCACAATTCACTTTTCTATAAACTACTAAAATATTGATGTATTCATTTATTTACTTTTCATTAACAGTAATAATCCTGGTAACAAACATGAAGTTGGTGGTTAATATCTTTTTTGAACAATGGAAAACCATGTGGCTGGTATAATTTACCGGTACATTTAAATTATAAAGAGTGACTTACATTTTATACAGTCTTATCCAAGCAATTGTGGGTTAAGGGTCTTGCTCAAGGGCCCAACAGTGGCAGATCGGCAGAGGTGGGATTTGAACCCTGGACCTTCTGATCCATAGTTCAGTACCACTAAGCGACCACAGTTCCAGTATCATCCATGTACATGAACTTTGTTTCAGGTAAACATACTAAGCTTAACCAAAGGCATAAAGACAGAAAACATAACAAAAATGATTGTCAAAAAGACACATTCCTTACCCTGCTGACTTCTTTAGTTGAAGGTTCATCTGTGTGGAGACAAACAATGCATGTTAAATTGAATGAAAAGGAGCAAGGTGTACAGTGGTGCGTCAATGTTTGTGAACCCTGTAGAATTTTCTATATTTCTGCATAAATATGACCTAAAACATCATCAGATTTTCACACAAGTCCTAAAAGTAGATAAAGAGAACCCAGTTAAACAAATGAGACAAAAATATTATACTTGGTCATTTATTTATTGAGGAAAATGATCCAATGTTACATATTAGTGAGTGGCAAAAGTATGTGAACTCTAGATTAGCAGTTCATTTGAAGTGAAATTAGAGTCAGGTGTTTTGAATCAGTGGGATGACAATCAGGTGTGAAGTGGGCACCCTGTTTTATTTAAAGAACAGGGATCTATTTAAAGTCTGCTCTTCACAACACGTTTTGTGGAAGTGTATCATGGGCACGAACAAAGGAGACTTCTGAGGACCTCAGAAAAAGAGTTGTTGATGCTCATCAGGCTGGGAAAGGTTACACAAAACCATCTCTAAAGAGTTTGGGCCCCCAGGGTAACTTCTAGGCAACTGAAGGCCTCTCTCACATTTGGCTAATGTTAATGTTCATGAGTCCACCATCAGAGAAAACTGAACAACAATGGTGTATAATATGGCATGGTTGCAAGGAAAAGCCACTGCTCTCCAAAAAAGAACATTGCTGCTCGTCTGCAGTTTTGCTAAAGATCATGTGGACAAGCCAGAAGGCTATTGGAAGAATGTTTTGTGGACGGAAGAACTTTTTGGTTTAAAAGAAAACTTTATGTTTGGAGAAAGGAAACACTGCATTCCAGCATAAGAACCTTATCCCATCTGTGAAACATGGTGGTGGTAGTATCATGGTTTGGGCCTGTTTTTGGAAAGGCTGCTGCATCTGGGCCAAGGCGGCTTGCCATCATTGATGGGAACAATGAATTCTGAATGAGAATCTGAGAATTCTAAAAGAAAATGTCAGGACATCTGTCCATGAACTGAATCTCAAGAGAAGGTGGGTCATGCAGCAAGACACGCCCCTAAGCACACAAGTCGTTTCTACCAAAGAATGGTTAAAGAAGAATAAAGTTCATGTTTTGGAATGGCCACATCAAAGTCCTGACCTTAATCCAATCTAAATGTTGTGGAAGGACCTGAAGTGAGCAGCTAATGTGAGGAAACCCACCAACATCCCAGAGCTGAAGCTGTTCTGTACGGAGGAATGGGCTAAAAATTCCTCCAAGGCCCGGTGTGCAGGACTGATCAACAGTTACAGGAACGTTTAGTTACAGTTATTGCTGCACAGGGGGGTCACACCAGATACTTTTGCCACTCACTAATATGTAATATTGGATCATTTTCGTCAATAAATAAATGAACGTATAATATTTTTGTCTCATTTGTTTAACTGGGTTCTCTTTATCTACTTTTAGGACTTGTGTGAAATCTAATTATGTTTTAGGTCATTTTTATGCAGAAATATAGAAAATTCTACAGGGGTTCACAAACTTTCAAGCACCACTGTAGATGGTAATTACCTTGAATAAAGAGCAAGCTTTTTTAAATTGATTTTCTAAAAATCGCAATTTGATAGTGAGTTACTGGCATCTCACTTGACTCTACAGATTGAGGATGGACACTGCAAAGGACTTGACGATACGATACGCATCATGATACGATGCATATTGTGATATTCCACATATTTCACTGAAACTATAAGAACAGATGAAATACAAGTTGCGGTGCACAATCTGAGTCATCTCAATACATCTCATTACTGATAACTCGGTGGACAAATTGAATCAAAACACTAATGCGACATCTACAGGAAGAGAGATTGTCATTCACACCCCTTTTAAAATGTGTCTTTTCTTCCTTAAGAAGAAAAAAAAATCGATGGAGTAAATCACGAAAATAAATATCGCAGACATAAATACTGTTCACAAGGCAACATGACCGCATGGAAAAGCAGGTTGTGTCACACTGTCACCCCAACAGCCTATAACAAAATGACAGAGGCTCAGAAGATGAATGCATATTATTTCATAGGAAGAGTTGGGCCTGAAAACAAGGAGCACATGGGCTCCTTACTATGTTGAGGTAACATGATTTAGTGAAGATTACATTAGTGGCTGCCGGAATAGACGCATCACAGCAACATGTGACACAACCTGCGAACTGTAGTGATAGACTACACTCACAGCTTAGCTCAAGTACAATAAACAGTTTGACAACGTATCAACAAGACTATTTCATTGTCTCATTATTACATCGAATGCATTTTGCAACATCTAAACATTATTATAATGCCTGCACTGTCTACTGTCCCTCTAGTACGCTTAATAAGGACGCTATAAAATGTGTCCATGTTTATTTGGCTGAATAGGTTTTGCAGCAGGCCTGTCTCAGCCTGACAGGTTTGTATTCAGGACGTTTCCCCTTACGTAAAGTTCTGCAAATGTATTACCAGGAAACCGGAACCTGAATGTTTTCCTTGGTTACCTATTCGGTATGAGAAGTTCCAGTACCTGTTCAGCATCTGTTGGGCATTATTTCAACAGGAACCAATGAGGTGACCAGGTAGCTGTACCGGCTCCTGCAGTTTGGTTATGCATACTGTGTGACGCACAGTGTAGTCTAACTTCCATATCCTGCAGTAGGTGCTTTTTATGTTATTTGTCAACCTGTAAAAACGGTTCATTTCGCAACAACAGAAGCAGTAATACTTTACAGCAGAGCTCGAACAACAAACAGTTTTTAAGCATATGAGTCCTTAACTTTAGTTTGTGGAGATTAAAATAAGTTTATGATAAAGAATGTGTTGTTAATGAACAGTCAATAAGACGAAGCAATAGCATTCCTATTAGAGTTATTAGAAGATATTAATCATTCCAACATAGCCCAACGTAGCTGATGCACACTTTATTACACTGGCTGGCCAAAAAAAGGTCACCATCTGGATTTAACTAAGCAAATAGGTAGGAGCCTCCCATCGGATAATTACTGCATTGGTGATTATGTTTCGGCTGGCAACAAGTTATTTAACCCTAACTGATGCAGTGAGTAGCTTCTCATTTGTTAAACAACCACGTCAAAAGACATCCTGTAGTCGTGGAAATGTTCATCTGTTTCAGAAGGGTCAAATTATTGGCATGCATCAAGCAGAGAAGACGAAATTGCTGAAGCTACTAAAATCGGGTTCAGAACTGTCCAATGCATTATTAAAAAGTAGAAGGACAGTGGGGAAACACCATCTTCGAGGAAGGAATGTGGTAGGACAAAAATCTTGAATGATTGTGATCGGCGATCACTTAAACGTTTGGTGAAATCAAATGGTAGAAAAACAACAGTAGAACTTAGGGATATGTTTAATAGTGAAAGTAAGAGCATTTCCACACGCACAATGTGAAGGGAACTCAAAGGACTTGGACTTAACAGCTGTGTAGCCTTAAGAAAACCACTTGTCAGTGAGGCTAACCTTCAAAAACGGCTTCAGTTTGCTAGGGAGCATAAAGACTGGACTCAGGAGCAATGGGAGAAGGTAATTTGGTCGGAACAGTCCAGATTTACCCTGTTCCAGAGTGATGAGCGTATCAGGGTAAGAAGAGAGGTGGCTGAAGTGATACATCCATCATGTCTACTGCACCAGCCTGTGGGGTTCAGCAATGTTGTGCGCCCAAAGAATGAGGTCAGCTGACTACCTGAATATACTGAATGACCAGGTTATTCCATAAGTGGATGTTTTTTTCTTCCCTGATGGCACGGGCATATTGCACGATGACAATACTAGGATTCATCCGGCTAAAATTGTGAAAGAGTGGTTCAGGGAGCATGAGACATCATTATCACACATGGATTGGCCATCGCAGAGTCCAGACCTGAACCCCATTGAGAATCTTTGGGATGTGCTGGAGGAGACTTTGCGCAGTGGTCCAAATCTCCCATCATCAATACAAGATCTTGGGGAAAAATGAATGCAACTCTGGACAGAAATAAATGTAGTGACATTGCAGAAGCTTGTGGAAACGATGCCACAGTGAATGCGTGCCGTAATCAAAGCTAAAGGCGATCCAACGAAATATTAGTGTGAGACCTTTTTTTTGACCAGGCAGTGTATTTACTAAATCTGTTTCATTAACGCTTTTTATCACTATAGCAAATATGTTCCTATTGTAGTCACATCAGGTGCATTTGTATCGGACAAATTTTTCCATAGTTCTTGCATATTCACTCTGTGGGAACTGGGAACGATGTAGTTCTTAGAACTAGTTATTGGAAAAGACTTCACGATAGAATATGCATCACAATAGATGGGTCACTGTGATACAATGCATATTGTGATATATTGTGATATTCCACATAGTTCACTGAAAATATACAAAAACAGCTGAAATACAAGTTTCGATGCACAATCTGAGTCACGATGCTGCATCTGGGCCAGGACAGCTTGCCATCATCGATGAAACAATGAATTCTGAATTATATCAGATAATTCTAAAGGAAAATGTCAGGACATCTGTCCATGAACTGAATCTCAAGAGAAGGTGGGTCATGCAGCAAGACAACGACCCTAAGCACACAAGTTGTTCTACCAAAGAATGGTTACAGAAGAATAAAGTTCATGTTTTGGAATGGCCAAGTTAAAGTCCTGACCTTAATCCAATAGAAATGTTGTGGAAGGACCTGAAGCGAGCAGCTAATGTGAGGAAACCCACCAACATCCCAGAGCTGAAGCTGTTCTGTACGGAGGAATGGGCTAAAATTCCTCCAAGCCGGTGTGCAGGACTGATCAACAGCTACAGGAAACGTTTAGCTGCAGTTATTGCTGCACAGGGGGGTCACAGCAGATACTGAAAGCAAAGGGTCACATACTTTTGCCACTCACTAATATGTAATATTGGATCATTTTCCTCAATAAATAAATGACCAAGTATAATATTTTTGTCTCATTTGTTTAACTGGGTTCTCTTTATCTACTTTTAGGACTTGTGTGAAAACCTGATGAGGCACCACATGATTTTGACTCGTTTCACCAACCATTGTGTAGCTTACACCCCTTTAGCATTCCTACTGGCAGTGCGAATGCAAAGCAAAAGAGATCCTGGAACGAATGCTGTTAGTCCCCAACTTATTCCCTAGAACTGTTTGTTGTGAAAGCGCCTTTGTTCATTTCATGTATCAACTGGTGGAAAATAAACTCGGAGCCTGTATTCTACCGTTTCCTGTTCGTGGCAGTTCCTGTTTTTAAAGAGTGCAAGAAAATGCAATTTGTGTTACAAGGGTCATGGGATATTACACTCTGATAAATAATAACATGCACAGCAAAACCTCCAGTGACAAATTCCAGTTTGCACAATGCAGAAATAACATCAGCACACTGCGCTCCAGAAATATTTACACCTTTGGAAAGATGGCTAAAAAAGTTTCAATAACACGTTTTTAAATATCATAATCTCACCCTGACAATATGAACTATTTCTAGAAAACACAAAGCACTAGACAGGGGGTTCAAATTGTAAATCAGAAGCTCTATTGTAGCTTCACCATCTATTAAATGCTTTTCCTTTTAATTTCTTAAATTTCCCTTCTACCTCTTCCCAGATATTCTTTACTTGCTTTCCCTTGAGTTATTTCCTGTTCTTTTAAATTATTTATTCAAACTCACTTTGTTTCGCTCCCCATTTTTACCTCTCACCCTCCCATTTTAAACATGGGGAAAAAAAAACTAGCGATACAGTTACACTTACTATGTCTTTGTCTCAAACCAAATGAGGCATCCTAAACAATCTCGCAAAAATCAACCTAATTCTTCCGCGAGGGAATTCATTTAAATCAGTGCAGCTGAGGGAGCTGAAATTATAGACACCAATTAGCAAGTAACATGAGCAATAGGGAGTGAATGTTTTGCCTATAAAAAGTCGAAGGAAAGCGTGACTTCACATGGCTTTATTATTAAAGAGGCCATATTGAACGCACATTATGGGGGAAGCGTGCACAAAAATGCATGTGTACGTGAGGAATTTTGTCACGGTTCCAAAGATTCTGAGCCGAAGGAGAAGCTGGAAAGAAGCTGCGCAACCGCAGACAAACTGTGGCCGGGTCACGAATCAGTCTGTGTGTGTATGGGTGTGTGTATGAGCGGGGAAAGTATCCGATTAGAATAAAAAAAGAGAGAAAAAAGAAAGCGAATGGGAAGATAATGTCCAGGCAATTGGTCAGATGTGTTGTTTCTTTAGAGACGCCGCTGCAGAGTTGGGGATTTATTAAGTACCACCTGTGTGTGTGTGTGTGTGTGTGTGGAGTCTACAGAGCCGAGGGGAGTGGGGAGGGGGGAAATGACGTCAGTAGGGCCTCAGGGTGCTCATTAGTCACAGTCAAACTACACACACACACACACACACACACACACACACACACACAGACAGGACAACACTTCACCAGTTTCACAGCGAGCCACACACACGGACACACTCTCAGCAAGTCCTGTACCAGTACCTTTCCTGTTCTGATACAGCACACAAACCCATTCATTCGCACCGTTACACACGCATTTGACAAAAACATGATCTGCTTAAGTTGTGTGTAATTTCTACATGGAAAAATAAAATAGGGAAATTAACTGAAAAAATCATTTTAAATCATTATAATGATTCATGATGAATATTATACTGTTCACTCATATCTACTTAATCCAGTTCAAGGTCGCCGGGAGCCGGGTCCTAGTAGACAGCTCCAGATGTGAGCCAGGAAGCAACCTTAGACTAGTGTCAAAAATATCGATAAACCCTCAGTATCGATTCTATTCATATCAAACACCTTCGTTTGACCCACCCAGGCTTCCGTAGTGCACAGAATGGTCTGCTAGGCTGAAGAGGCAGATGAAGCACAGTGTTTGCAGCCCCTCTTAATTAGCACAGAAAGCAGCAGGAGAGCTGTGTGCCTGCTTCGGCCCGTTGCTCCAATATGTCAGCATGTCTGACATATTGGTTCAGGCAAGACCGGACTGTAACCAAATACAAGCAAACAGGGGATCTGCATCTCTGTTGGGTGAACAGTAGTGATGGACGATATATCGGCGGCCGATATATTATTTGCCGATATATGGATTTTGTTCAGTTATCGGTATCAGTCCGATATTAGAATTTTAGCCGATATTATAACCGATATTTTTTATATATTTACATATGAACATTTCTTTTTCTTCTTATATTCTTCTATATTTCTTTCTTTTACATCTTTTTTTCTTTTGGCTGTTACTCATTAAGCAAAATATCTGATGTTGATGTATTGTTCTTTGTTCTTGTTGCTAAAAAAGATTCTTAGCTTTTTAAAGCAAGGATAGAAAATAAAATGGATTGAAACCATTGTTCCTTTGAGTGAACATTTACATTTACAGCATTTAGCAGATGCCCTTATCCAGAGCGACTTACAATTGGTACAATCTGACAATCCAAGCAATTGTGGGTTAAGGGCCTTGCTCAAGGACCCAACAGTGGCAGCTTGGCACAGGTGGGATTTGAACCCTGGACCTTGTGGTCCATAGTCCAGTACCTATGTTGAGCTGCTTTATTGCTTAGTATTATTATTATAGCTAAAATGAATTACTGATTCAGTTTTTAACACCAGCTCGTATATGGATTTTCATGTGAACGTTTAAGTGGGGAAAGGTTAAATTATTGTTTTTAACATTGGTATCGGCCACAATGATGTGCTAAATATCAGTTATCAAATCGGCCCAAGAAATTCAATATCAGTGCGTCCCCAGTGAAAAGCACAATAATCTGTTTCTCAATTGATTTCTATGGGTCATTTTTATATTCATCTACATGGAGATATAAAAAAGTTTAACACCAGTTGCTTTGAAACTCGACAGGAGTTTGTATCAGCACTAAGCAAGCCATGGTTAATGTGTATTTTAACATTTAATTTTAGATTATCTTCTAATATCTACGGCCAATCCCAAAATGAGCACGCCAGGGTTGACAGTGGCAAGGAAAAACTCCCTAAACGTTGTAAGTAAGAAACCTAGAGAGGACCAAGACTCAGAAAGGTGGCTTAGATGATAAATGTAAGAATGGAACTAATTTATCCAGTCAAATAAGTCTGTAGTAATAGCTCAAAAAACAAAGACCATCATCACAACAATAACAACATCTCTGTTCATGTGATATCAATTGTAAAAATTGTAAATAATGTTTGTATTGAAGAAGATTTTAACTTGAACATCATAACTGGGACTGTGGTAGCCTAGTGGTTAGGGTACTGGACTATGGACCAAAAGGTCCAGGGTTCAAATCCCACCTCTGCCAAGCTGCCACTGTTGGGTCCTTGAGCAAGACCCTTAACCCACAATTGCTTGGATTGTAAGACTGTACCAATTATAAGTCGCTCTGGATAAGGGCGTCTGCTAAATGCTGTAAATTTATAACTTTTTATTGTACTGAAATCTCAGCGTTTACACCATCTTAGAGCCCCCACTCGAGGGTAAATGGAGTCACAAGACAAATTTTGCAGGAGAGAACTTCTGCTGCTTGAGTACCAAATACACTCCTCAGCAGACTGGAGATTCAGCTACGAATGCTTGAGTTTGACTTTCACACAAAGCGTACATACCATACGGTCCCAACATACACTTCTACATAACATAGCATTTAATACGAACATTTTAGGTGCAACAGATCAGAAGACGCACTAAAATACTCTGGAGGAAGTCATAAAAAGAGCAGGGCTTACACTATATCAGATTATCTAATAGTAATGGACACAATGGACATAGTGCTAAAGGGAGAGGGAAACAGTGTGTGAATCACATGATTTGAGGGCAGTAGGCTGGCTTTTGCCATCAGGATCCACAGAAATAGATTATCTAGAGTGTGTGTGTTTTCATTTCCAGAGGACCTGTAAAAAACGATCACACGAATACATAAATGTTCATTACAAAAGAGGTCATATGATGATCTACACAGCTTAAGGCATGAATTAAATACAACACAGGACAGGCTGTTGCCTGTGACACTGCTTTCTGGACCCCCTAGAGCAAAATCGAGTATCCTTTAGTTTCTCATTTCTTTAGCTGTCTTTTTGCTCACATTGTCTAAATCAGAACCGACGAGGATCAGATCAGATAGAACAGCAGCAGTTCCTCTAAACCCTACGTAGATGCCAGTGCAGCAACTAGCAATAAGCAGCGAGTGTGGTTACATGCATTTAACCAACTCAGATTTTGTCAGTAATCCGTCTTATTGAGATGCACCAATAAGAAGAAACCTTGTCTCGTCAGTCCACAGAATGTTTTCCCAAAAGTCTTGGGGATCATCAAGATGTGTTCTGGAAAAATTGAGATGAGCTTTAATGTTCTTTTTGCTCAGCAGAGGTTTTCGTCTTGGAGCTCTGTCATGCAGGCCATTTTTCCCACTCTCTTTCTTATGGTGGAGGCATGAACACTGACCTTAACTGAGCCAAGTGAGGCCTGCAGTTCTTTGGATGTTGCTGTGGGGTCTTTTGTGATCTCTTAGACGAATCGTCGCTACTCGAAGTAATTTTGGTCGGCCGGCCACTCCTGGGAAGGTTCACCACTGTTCCATGTCTTCACCATTTGTGGATAATGGCTCTCACTGTGGTTCACTGGAGTCTCAAAGCTTTAGAAATGGCTTTATAACCCTTTCCAGACTGATAGATCTCAGTTACTTTCTTTCTCAATTGTTCCTGAATTTCTTTGGATCTCGGCATGATGTGTAGCTTTTAAGGATCTTTTTTGTACTTCACTTTGTCAGGCAGGTCCTATTTAAGTGATGTACTGATTGAGAACAGGTGTGGCAATAATCAGGCCTGGGTGTGGCTAGAGACTGAACTCAAGGTAAGGTTTAACAAGGGAGGCAATCACTTTTTCACACAGTGAAAAGGTTTCTCCTTTAATAATAAACACCTTCATTTAAAAACTGCTTTTTGTGTTTACTTGTGTTGTCTGAATAATATTTAAATTGGTTTGATGTTCCGAAACACTTAAGTGTGACAAACGTGCAAAAAATTGGAAATCAGGAAGCGGGCAAACACATTTTCACACCAATGTATGTGGATTGGGACACAACTTTAGTTTTACCCTGGGTAAAATGAGTTAAAATAAAAGAAAAAAAGTGCTGAATCAGTCTTTTAACATTTGGGGATGATTCATTAGGATTAGGACTTAAAGGTGATATACTAGGGCTGCATTTTAGTAAATGGGATGTAAATAGGATTAATCCATTCCTGACCACCAGATGATTGTTTTTGTAAACCTATATTCGTATGTAATTCATGACTAAAAGCATGAATAAAGCAAAGGAATGTAATACAACAATAATAATCAATAAATACATGAAATAAGTGAAAAATAAAGACATGAAATGAGTAAAAAATACAGTGAAACTTTATAGCCATCGAGACGAATGCAGTTTCAGCACGTCTTATCATTGGGACAGCGTGGTCGAGACTGAGAGTGTGTCTGAAATTGCACCCACAAACTGATAATATATATAATGTAATTATGAAACAATATAATGTGATATACATAATATGAAAACAATCACTTGCTAGTTGTTCTTTGTCTTCTTTTGGGTTTTATGTCGAATGGCATACCATATATTAGTGCATTATCACCACTAGACCAGATCAAGTGCATCATCTTTGGAAGAGCTCACCATTTAGTGATTTATTTAGGGTGTTCGTGTTCTAAAGCAGAATTTTTGTTCGAATTTGGGGCCAAAAAATTCCATAGTTCCACTCTAGATTGCGATATGAAGAAATACAGGAATTTTCACCAGATGACTTGAATGGCTCCATTTGGAAAGAATTAATTATTCTAGACTGGTAGTGGAGTGCACCTTCCCAGACAATAACAAAAAATAACGAAAAATTACTTTTAATTTTAAATGTTATACGACTTGTTTCAACATACTAAACTTAACTCTACAGTAAGCCTTTTAACCCACCAGCACTGGTGATCCTGACAAGAACACAAATCACACAAACTTCCTCCAGATTATTCATGAATAAAAAATTTGTTTAGCCAAAAAAGGAAGGACATGGTGAGGAAGTGATCCTACTTCGCTCACTGAGCAAGTCAAAAATAGTCCGATAGTGTAATAACAGTACATTTAGAACACTGAGCTCATGTTTCTGGGCCGTTCTTACAATGAAAAAGAAAACAATTATGCAACTATATAAAAGCTTCCTATTATAAAAGTTCCTTTGTAATTATTTGAAATGCAATTTTTTATTTGAAAATGGTGCATACCTATATATCTACAAAAATGAATAGCATGATTATGTAGAAGACTAACATTTTCCTTTCCTATAGTCAGCAAACTGGGTAGATGGTGTTTATTTATTATTGAATTATTTATTCATTTCACATGTTCATTTCACATATTGATAAATGATTTGTGTCCAGTTAGATGCAATAACCCACAGATATTGTAGAGAAGGGCTTAGATTTCGCCTCACATTAGTTGTACGTTACCTGTTCGAGCACAGCAATTAATAAACGTCTTATGAAATTTTGTCAATTTATCACAGCTTGTTACGCTGGTCCACCAAAGAGAATACTTAAATAAAGACAGAAATAAACATTTATTTCTGTCCAGAGCTGCATTCATTTTCCTCAAGATCTTGTATTGATGATGGGAGATTTGTTCCACTGTGCAAAGTCTCCTCCAGCACATCCCAAAGATTCTCAATGGGGTTCAGGTCTGGACTCTGTGGTGGCCAATCCATGTGGGATAATGATGTCTCATGCTACCTGAACCACTCTTTCACAATTTGACCCTTCTGAAACAGATGAACATCTTTTCTACGACCACAGGATGTGTCTTTGGAGATGGTTGTTTAACAAACGAGAAGCTCCTCACTGCATCAGTTAGGGTTAAAGAACTTGTTGCCAGCTGAAACATAATCACCAATGCAGTGATTATCCAATGGGAGGCTCATCAGACTGTTTCATTATCCTGTCTTATAAGCCGCTTTTGCACCAAACAGTTCTACGGACTAATTTGCCAGGAAAGTTAACCCCACGGAGCTCCTTGGAGAACTAAATTCATTCCAGGGCTTTTTTTGGTTTGCGTTCCCACCACCAGTAGGAACGCTGTGTGGTGCTGAAGTGAAGGTCCTGAAGTTGGGTGAATTTCGTTTATATGACTCAATATCGTGCTGAATCTCACCCATTGCGTATAGGCTCAAAGCCTGGACTTCACTGTCGGTCCATTTGTCTGAGTATTTTTTAAACGCAAAGATCTGATGATTATATTGCTATCATGGTACAAGTATATCTAAACATGGCTGTTGAGCTCAACACAGGCGCTTGCGTCTAGACCAAGCATATGCGTTTATTTGTTTGTTCATTTGGTTAAGACGAAAATTTGAAAACCAACATGTGTGTCAACCGGGTATTTTGTGATTTCAAAGGGTACAAAAAAACTGAAGCGTACAAGATGCAGAAAAGCTCTGCGTGGACTGCTGTAAAGCATCGATGTAGGCAGAATCCACCCACCAGCTCTGAACTCTGCTGCTACTGCAGAAAACATTTCCAAAATGTGACAAGGCAGCCCCCTCCCCACACCTCCACAGCTCCCTGTCCGTCTGTGTGCCCCTGGAGGCTGGCTCTGACGTCAGAGGCTGAGCTTAGGCCGTCCTATCAGCCTTGTGGGCTCCTGATGGATGGGGTGAGACCGGTAAAGTGGACACAGCGCAGGCAGCACATGGCACTGCCAGGCCTGCTGACACAGCACTAATGGCCCAAATGCACCCAGCAGGGCATTTAAACCATGCCCTTTCTGTTCAGACTCACACTTGCTTGTCGATTTTGGTCACACACATTCACACCGATTTCTGCTGGAGAGTTAATGGGTGCATCTGTGTGCATTCCCAAAATTATTATGGAAACACAATAGGACTTCAACAAACGACTATTCTGATAGGCAAATAGTCTGTCGATTATTAAAACAAATAATCGATTATGCGGATTATGAATCGCTCAGTAACCAAATGAACAGATTGTGACTATCTGACGTTATGTTCAGCATGAGGTTGCTTGATTTGCTTACTAACAATGAAGACAAAGATGGAATCCTTAGTCAAAATTGAACTTTCCTGCTAATACAAAAGACTTTTAAAAAAACGTCTTTTTCCCGTCAAAATTTCTAAATGATGCGCAAAGCATCAGCAACACAATTTAACAGAACAAAATAAGTAAATCAGTATTTCTAGCCACAAATGTTCAAATTCGCCAAACAGTGTCGTGTTTGGATCCCGTATGTTCACGTAGAACTACCTCCTTAAACTATTTGCGAGCATCTGCAAACATTTTCCCCATGTTTCTCGAATTTGAGTGCATCTGTGGCCTCGACATTAAGACAACAATGGGGTGTTTAAAATATACATAAATGTTATTTGGAATGTGAACTATTATTCGTTGTGAATAACAGTTACTAGAGATGCACCGAGGGGTTTATTGCAAGCAACAAAGGACAACCGCACACCGTAGCAGCGGTGCGAAGAAGCCAGAGAGCGACAGGGCTCTGGTCCTTGTATACAGTTCAGGTTAAAACATTATGTCATGGTTCTTCCTAATTATTAGAATATCTCCTCCCCTGGCTACACCCTTATCTCCCCCCTCTCGAGTCATCGTAACCTTTAGCCCAGATTTCCGACCTTTAGCCCAGATTTCAGTTTCAGCATCAAATCTCTAATTTCTACATATAAATTGTATTCAATTCTTACATAATTATATTAAATCCAGATCATGATTAATCTCTGTGACCATGTAAAAGCTTCAAATCAACACTTTAACGTCAAAAAAATAGTTATTCATCATATGCACTTACAGGATAAAAGGATCACTTGGAATAAATTTTCTTATTAATCAAATTACAAATGATTGAGTAATTACACACATGAACATGTGAAATGACCCAAATTACTGTAGTTTACAGCAAGTCTCTGTGTAAAAAAATCTTACGCACACACATATCCACACTTCGCAAAACTGGTGAACACTTCCAAGGCCAAAGAACATTTTGTACTTTCTCAGTTAGGCTGAGATGCACCTGCAAAATCATGTCTCACAGAGACTTAGTCTGAAGGAGCGACATCACCACAATTAGAAATGCAAATATATAAGATGTAAATAATTATATGGGTACAAAAATGTGTGGCCCCCGCAGCCACAAAGGCACATGTGTCCAACAAATCCTCAACAATATCAAACACCGCAAACTTTACTACAGCCTCAATGAGGGCCTTTTACCAGTTGGTGCATGGGTACAAGTACAAGCAAAGACACCAAATTGCACCTCACCCCACTCAGGACGTAGTTTTAAATGGCATACACCAAGATGGTAAGTCATACATCACTACTGTAAGCCGCTGAATGCAGTAAAAAGACTTAATCCTAAATCCTAAATCCTGACCATAAATGGTACAACACAATTAAACACACACTGTGAGCTTTTATTAACTAATGAAAAGACATACACACACAAAACAGATCACAGACACACAAGAACCCAAAAATAAACAGACCATCAAGCTGTGTGCTAAACGTTGGGACCAGGAAACAAACATGCCAGAGGCTGAGCCACATTTAAAGCTCATGAACTGAATTCATGGTAGTCAAAGCACTGTGCTGTTCTTGTGTGTGTCTGTGTTTGTGCCAGTGTCACAAGTGTAGGCTTCACACTTTTGTCAACTCTCCAGTAAGCGGTGATGTCAAAACATTCATAGTTTAGGGAGAAGCATGTGTTGTAACATCATCGACTATTAAATTACTTGCCAACTAATTTTTTTGACAACTAAGTTGAATAATCTTTGCAGCCCTAAACAATGCCACAAAATGCATGGATATTCCCCAACTGTGTAATGCAGATGAACGGCTGCAGTACTACAAAACGAGACTTTTTGAAAAACATAGAAAGAGATCAGTGACAGACTGGAGAAGTTCAGACTTACTAGACATTATAAACCATAAGTGAAAACTAAACTTGCGCACGGGTGAATGAAATTTCATAAACATTGATGAATCATAGAAGGACGACACTCTTTAGATATACAGTGGTGTGAAAAAGTGTTTGCTATTTCCTATTTTTTCTATGTTTGTCACACTTAAGTGTTTCGGAACATCAAACCCATTTAAATATTAGTCAAAGACAACACAAGTAAACACAAAATGCAGTTTTTCAATGAAGGCGAGTACACCAAAAGATCCTTAAAAGCTACACATCTTGCCGAGATCCAAAGAAATTCAGGAACAATTGAAAAAGAAAGTAATTGAGATCTATCAGTATGGAAAGGGTTATAAAGTCATTTCTAAATCTTTGGGACTCCAGTGAACCACAGTGAGAGCCATTATCCACTAATGGCGAAGACATGGAACAGTGGTGAACCTTCTCAGGAGTGACCGGCTGACCAGAATTACTTCAAGAGTAGCGACGATTTGTCCAAGAGGTCACAAAAGACCCCACAACAACATCCAAAGAACTCACTTGCCTCAGTTAAGGTCAGTGTTCATGCCTCCACCATAAGAAAGAGACTGGGCAAAAATGTCCTGCATGGCAGAGTTTCAAGACAAAAACCACTGCTGAGCAAAAAGAACATTAAAGCTCGTCTCAATTTTCCTAGAACACATCTTGATGATCCCCAAGACGTTTGGGAAAACATTCTGTGGACTGACGAGACAAAAGTTGAACTCTTTGGAAGATGTGTCTCCCATTACATCTGGTGTAAAAGTAACACAGCATTTCAGAAAAAGAACATTATAGCAACAGTAAAATATGGTGGTGGTAGTGTGATGGTCTGGGGCTGTTTTGCTTGCTGCTTCAGGGACCTGGAAGAATACTTGCTGTGATAAATGGAAGTATGAATTCTGCTTGTCGACCAAACAATCCTGAAGGAGAATGTCCGGCCATCTGTTCGTGACCTCAAACTGAAACGAACTTGGGTTCTGGCAGCAGGGACAATGATCCAAAACACACCAGCAGGTCCACCTCTGAATGGCTGAAGAAAAACCAAAATGAAGACTTTGGAGTGGGCCTAGTCAAAGTCCTGACCTGAATCCATATTGAGATGCTGTTGGCATGACCTTAAAAAGGCCGTTCATGCTGGAAAACCCTCCAATGTGGCTGAATTACAAACAATTCTTGCAAAAGATGAGTGGCCAAAATCTCCTCCACAATGCTGAGTAAAAGACTCACTGCAAGTCATCACAAACGCTTGGTTGCAGTTGTTGCTGCTAAAGGTGGCCCAACCAGTTATTAGGTTTAGGGGGCAATCACTTTTTTTCACACAGGGCCATGTAGGTTTGGATGTTTTTTCTCCCTTAATAATGAACACCTTCATTTAAAAACTGCATTTTGTGTTTACTTGTGTTGTCTTTGACTAATATTTAAATGGGTTTGATGTTCCGAAACACTTAAGTGTGACAAATGTGCAAAAAAATAGGAAATCAGGAAGGGGCAAACACTTTTCACACCACTGTAGAAAGCAGACACACTAGAAGATGCATTACAGACTCTATATTACCAAGGGTGGACAGTAGCGAACAATATTTACTTGAGTACTGTACTCAAGTATGCTTTTGAGTATCTATACTTTACCGGAGTATTATATTTTTTGCAAACTTATGACTTTAACTTCACTACATATTAAAGACAAATATTGTACCATTCCCTCCACTACATTTCTATCAAGGTACTCATTACTTGTTACTCTGAAGAGCTTCAAACTCAGTAAATGATTTTCCCCCCCAAAGATGATGCTGACAAAGACTACTAACAATCAGTAAACTGAGATTACCGAGATTGAGACTGAGCTGACGTGGTTGCTGATGCTCCAGCATTGAGGATGTCTCCCCCATGCAAACTAAGGTTGGATTAGTACAGTGTTTCTCTGGTAATCCTGGTCCTGGCGCCCCACCGCTCTGCTCTGTTTTAATGTTTTCCTGCTCCCAACACGCCTGATCCAACTACTCAGCTCATTAGCAAGCCTGTTATTGAGTTAAAGTGGGTGTGTTTAAACAAGAGAAGCGCTAAATTGTGCAGGGCAGGATTGAGAAACTGGATTAGTACAACTGATGACCTTTTTTTAGAGAGCTGAGGGTGAAATGCTCACACACTTTTGAAGACTTTGAGGCTGCCATCATACTTTTGTTAACTCTCCAGCAAGCGGTAATATCAAAACATCTAATACGAGTCTGGTCTAGTGTGCTGGGCTGTTTTAATACCAGTTTCCACAAATCTATGCCTCTGTGAGAGAAAAGCTATACATTTCAGCAAGGTTAGCACTTAATTTCAATGAACCCTGCAGGTCCAACAGAGGTAGTGAGGTCACCACTTTTCCTGCCAAGATCATTTCCAACAAAATCGGCCTGATTCCATTTGCAAATCCCGCTCCGAAGCCAAACAACACAAGCTGCATCATGTTTAAGATGACATTAAAACATTTTATAGATCCACGGTGAAGAGATTCAGAGACCTGAAGGTTTTCAAAAACAAACCATTACTCTCCCAGCACCTATATTTCAATTTAAGTTCTGACAACCAGTTTATAAAAACACATTTGCCGTCCCTTTTGTGAGGTGGATGAAAGAACCACAAAATTCTGCATACCTCCACAGGCCATCAGGGCTTAAATAGCAAGTCAGAGGAGACTGTTGCTCGTGTTGCATTTGAGGAGAGCATACCTGTAGGAGGACTGCTGCTCTTGCGCTTCAGCCATCTGTCCACTGTTTCTGCGCTCACACTCTCCAGCACAAACTCGTCCAGCATCTGTGGATGCAGGGAAAGGTATGCCTTCACTTTCTCATCCGTCAGACCTGCAAGACAGACGACGCGGTCAGTCCCTGCACACACTTGTGCAAACATGGGAGTGCACAGCAGATTTGGAACACCACAGCTTAGCAGAACATGTTTGAGTATTAATGGTGAATGAAAGTTTAAGGCATGATTTGTTTGGACAAATAAGTGTACCTACACTTGGCCATATTCATTCTGGCAAAAACAGGCCTTACTGGTGTCATAGCATTACCATCAGAAGCTGATCAAACCATCTGATGAATTAAAACTGCATGACTACCACTGTAAAACAATTCCAGCTACTCTACACTATAGCTTTGAGAGGCTGGAAGGTGTGGAAGAACTTTAGAAGAAGCCTAATGAAGAAGCACATCTGGCCTTAACACGCTTCTAACGTTAAATCCCAAATGGCTTCCTGCTCATTGGAGTAGAAAAGGCATACTGTAGGGTATGACAGGTTGATGTCCCATAGGGAGTTAATGTGATTCTACTCCCTAGAATTCAGTGTTTACTGTATTGCTGCATCTCCAGGGACATACAGGAGGTCCCAACAGAGCTGAGGGAAGAAGACGCCCAACTTGATTGTGCTTAATAGGCAATCACGCATTCACTAAGTGCCACCATTTGTCGTGTCTGTTGTCAGTGCGGACGGCCATTTGCAGAGCTAGTGTGGGGTTTTAATGCACTCCATAGAGTCCGAGAGCCAATGATGATGTATATCCTCAGATGTGGCCCAGTCCCATAAGAAGCCACCTTTTCTGCTAACATTGTAATGTAATGTTTCCTTCCATTTGGACAAAATGAGAATTCTTTAAATACATACAAAGAGGTCAATGTCAGGCTGGAGAAGTTACTGGACGTTATCGACTATAATGACAATTAAACCTGTGCACAGTAGTGACTTTTGATATAGAAAGAGGAGAAGCAGACACACAAAGTCGTACCACTGATTGCATATGACCTCATTTGAATACAGGTACTCCCAGTTTTACAATGGCCTGACTGATATTTCGACTTTCATTCAACACAATTACACATTCAACAGAAACCATACTATGAATTTTGAATTTTCCCAGGCAAGCAATATGCAGCACGATATTCTCTCACACTGATGAGGAACTTAGCAGTGCATGACGTAGGGAGTCGCGTGGCAAGAGTGATGAGCGCTGGGAAATGTAGTCAGGAAAAGGCGGACGAGGTTGTATTTTTAACACATTTAATGTACGCTACGACGTGATAATTATAATGGGTGTAATGATGCATCGTGACACGATGCACTGCAAAGCAAAAATTGGAAGGTGCCTGCAGTTTGGTGGGACGCCGACTTCTAATTGGATTATACGTTCTTGATTTTACCGCCATCTAATGCATTTCCAGTTTTGAACGCTGGATGGTGCAGTCATACCCAGACACATATCCCGTTCTCAGTGAGAATCCCAATGTCTTTTAATTGCAGGGGACTAAGCAATTTTTATACAAAAAAAGTACACCATTTCAATTGTTATTCTTCAGAAATCAAAATGAATGTTTTGCCCTGGTTATTTAAGACATGGTAAAACTACAGTAAGATAAGTTAAGAGAATGCCTTTATTGTCATTGAAATTAGGATTGCTGTGCCCAGAACAGTGTAAACTTACACAAAAACTGAATAAGTCAGTCCAACACAAAGACTTTGCACTTCAGGATGAGCAATATACTGATAGAATAAAAAAAAAAATTTTATATAAGAAATATTGTACTGATGTTTTGTTTATACCGCACTGATAGAATAAGGCATTTTGTTTACAATTTTAAACTTCATGTTTCTAGTAATTTCTTTTAAATGCAGGGGATTAAAGCTTTATTGTTAAATAAACCTTATACAAGATGAGCATTGTTTTTATTGTTTACAATACAGAAATAAAAAAGGAATGTCTTGTGAAATATAAATTCAATAATCATGAGAAAATCATGATTCGTGAGCAGAGTATCGTTACATACACACACATACGTACATACATACACAAACACACATATATATCATATATACACACACTATATATATGGATGGGTACTTATTTATCCCTCATGCTCATGGTTAAATAGATCAGATAAAGGATTACTATAAAAACAAAACTTTGTGATTTGGTAGTCAGTGCGTCACTATGCTTATTAATGCCATAATAAAATTATCTGTAAAACTAACAACAGGAGTTTCTTGTTGTATATTCATTTTTATGAAGTATACAGTGCCGCTATAGTACTGTTAATTCTACATTAACACTTAACTGACTGTGTAACAGTACGGCATATTAAAAGTTACTGTACACCAAATGAAGCCAATTCTACAGTGATCATCGAACAGCAGTGGTATTGTTAATAATTATTTCCTACTTTATTACAAAACATCAGTCTTCTTCTCTATGGGTGATAAAAATGAAAATTGAAGGTTGTAGCGCAAAAAGCAGTTTACTGAAAACCATTAAGTATGTTGAAGTGCAAAAGAAATAGTTCTTTACATAAGTGCAAATTCATCAGAAGAAATACGTTTACATCTCTTTGACCTGGCAAACCTGTAAAGGCAAAGAGAAGCCACTTAGCTGGTCAGCCCATTAAAAGAACTGCCCACCCTTATTAATAAATAATCAAGGTCACTGAAGTAGTTTCATTTAAATATATATAATGTGCATTTTTAAACCTGCAATATGGTTACTAAGCTGTCTGAGCAAGCTAGCCATGTTGGATGATCCAAGAACACATTCTTAGCTATTCATACAGCTGACTATTACATCTACAGGAGTGGAGATTAAAATGTTTTTTTTATTCCTCCCCAAAAACAAAAAATATTGAAGCTGATAACTGATATATGTCACGACTATAAATATCACGATATATTGCTGTATCGATTTTTCAGCACAGCCTTGTTAGGGATGTGACCAGTTACTTTTAGTGTAATTTGAAATACTTTAAAGCATAAGAATACCAATTATTTATCCATCCAATATTTCCACAGAATTCCTGCACTTAGTTTCTACTGTGAGCTGTAGGAATAAAGTAATATTAATGTTCAAACAACTCATGGTTTACAGCAAAGTCTTACGCCTAGGTGTCTATGGTCATCAGGACTGGGGTAGCCTAGCGGGTAAGGTACTGGACTATGGACCAGAAGGTCCAGGGTTCAAATCCCACCTCTGCCAAGCTGCCACTGTTGGGTCCTTGAGCAAGACCCTTAAGACTGTATCAATTGCAAGTCGCTCTGGATAAGGGTGTCTGCTAAATGCTGTAAATGTCATCGGCAAAAGTGTTTTGCCGCACAACAACAAAAGCCAAATAGGCAACAGCACAAACTCGATGCTTTGAACACGAAAATCATGCACAAAAGACATGAAGACTCTCCATCATAACAGCAAAGCCTGAAAAAACAAGCAAAACCAGTGTCATTTCAAAAGTCTGCAGCCAACTAGGAGCCATGTATGTGTTTGTTCTTTGGGTTTTTTTGTACGACGTGTGTTGTTCTTTCATAGACACCAAGGCCTTCACACACAGACAGTGCGTGTGAGTGGGGAAGACACTGTCCAGACACGAGACAGTGCTCTTGTGCAGCGCACAGCCTCACGAGACTCCTCATGTTAGTGATGACGCACATTGGTAGAGTGCACTACTTAATAAATCGGGAACCAGAGGGGATGCAGAGACACACAATGGCACAAAAGCAAGAACAGGGCGAAGAAACTGCCTGTCCCTTTTCTTCTTCACTTCATTAGGAGAAGGGAAAAAACTGATCCTTAATACTCAAAGTGCACTTGATTTTAAGCCATACCAAGCATAAATATCACCTATAAGTGGTGTATGATAAACCTGCTGAAGTGATGTAGTCTTTGACTTCCAGAACGCATTTAAGCTGAAAGGGCTTCTGTCGTGTTTGTGTTTTATTCCTTTTCAATCTCAAAAAGGTAAAGCATCAACTTTTTTCCATCTCATTGCTTGGGCTCTGATCTGTCACCACTTCTTCCAGACAACCTGAGTCTCTGTCCCCTTTAAGGCAACACTGAAAATCTAGGGCAACTAGTTTTAACCTTCCTGTGACTTCTAATGAGTTTGAGTCAGCGCCAGAACCGTTTAGAAAACAAGCAACATTTACCCTTTTCTTTGTATTTTGGCAATAAAGATCAGAGCTCCTTGTTGAAATGTGTAACAATTAGGGACGGACCAATTCTGGCTTATAATGCTGAGTTGGTATTGAACTATATACTTTCAGATTAAGTTTATGGCGTGCAAAGTTGTTGACTGACAACAGTTACGTCTACAGCATTTAGCAAACACCCCTATCCAAATGTTCTTACAGTAGTGCTTTGTGCTGTCTTTACCGCATGCTAGTAGACATAGAAAGAGTAGTTCCATGGTCATTAATTCGTTCCAAGCTAATTTTTCCCATAAGGAACAATGTAAACTAAATTAATCCATCCCAGACTCCAAGAAAATCCACACTGTATAACATCTACATTTACAGCATTTAGCAGACGCCCTTATCCAGAGCGACTTACAATTGATACAGTCTTACAATCCAAGCAATTGTGGGTGAAGGGCCTTGCTCAAGGACCCAACAGTGACAGCTTGGCAGAGGTGGGATCTGAACCCTGGACCTTCTGGTCCATAGTCCAGTACCTTACCCACTATTGTACAGGTACTCCCTGATTTACAGTGGGGATATGTTCTGACAAATCCATCATAAGTTAAATGTATCATGAACCAAGGAGTTTAATATAGTCTATACTGTATAATAGAGGAGCGTATTACACATTAACACTTACATTAACCAACAGTTGATAGATACACTGTATCTGCTACTGATCCACAACAAAAACAACCCTGCTCAGTAGTGGTCCTGAACATTAAAGAGGCTTTAGTCATCGTTTGAAGACAGCTAGTGTGTCCAAAGTTCAAACATTCTGTGGAAGTTCATTTTACCGCCTGGGTGCCAGAACAGAGAAGAATCTTAAAGCACTAAAAGACTTAAAGAAAGCCACAAGACCAATGTTCAGCTCCATTTGGCAACTACACTTGCAGATGTTTTATTATCACAGACGTTATTACTATGAGGATGTCGGCTGAGCTTTCGATACCAGTAGAGTATTAAACATGGAAATATATGAACTCTGCATTACTAATCACACCGTAGGTCATGTCCCTTCATGACTTTTCTCTTGCCCTTGTTTCCACTTTCGTCCTGCTATTTTTAACACTGCAGGTTTAGTGGCCAGTTCAGAGGGAGCCCACTGCCATAATTCAGCAACAAGTAGTGTTTCCACATACCTCTGATGAAAATCAATTGTTAACCTGTACTCATATGTAAAGTAAAATCTTAATGGACAATCTTCACAACTTCCAAAATGTGTCTCAATGGCAATTAAAAGTAAAGTAGAAAAGCTCAGTTCTATATTTCTACCCCAAATTGTCCCTTGTGAATGCAAAAGAGATTTCTGAGGACCTCAGATAGAGTTGTTGATGCTCATCAGGAAAAGGTTACAAAACCATCTCTAAAGAGTTTGGACTCCACCAATCCACAGTCAGACAGATTGTGTACAAATGGAGGAAATTCAAGCCCATTGTTACCCTCCCCAAGAGTGGTTGACCAACAGATCATTCCAACAGCAAGGCGTGTAACAGTTGGTGAGGTCACAAAGGACCCCAGGGTAACTTCTAAGCAACTGAAGGCCTCTCTCACAGTGGTTAATGTTAATGTTCATGAGTCCACCACCAGAAGAACACTGGACAACAATGGTGTGCATGGCAGGGTTGCAAGGAAAAAGCCACTGCTCTCCAAAAAGAACATTGCTGCTCGTCTGCAGTTTGCTAAAGATCACGTGGACGAGCCAGAAGGCTATTGGAAGAATGTTTTGTGGATGGATGAGACCAAAATAGAATTTTTGGTTTGGAAAGAAAAGCGCTATGGTTGGAGAAAGGAAGACACTGCATTCCAGCATAAGAACCTTATCCCATCTGTGAAACATGGTGGTGGTAGTATCATAGTTTGGGCCTGTTTTGCTGCATCTGGGCCAGGACGGCTTGCCATCATTGATGGAACAATGAATTCTGAATTATATCAGAGAATTCTAAAGGAAGAGGTCAGGACATCTGTCCATGAACTGAATCTCAAGAGAAGGTGGCTCATGCAGCAAGACAACGACCCTTAGCACACAAGCCGTTCTACCAAAGAATGGTTAAAGAAGAATAAAGTTCATGTTTTGGAATGGCCAGGTCAAAGTCCTGACCTTAATCCAATCTAAATGTTGTGGAAGGACCTGAAGCGAGCAGTTAATGTGAGGAAACCCACCAACATCCCAGAGCTGAAGCTGTTCTGTATGGAGGAATGGGCTAAAATTCCTCCAAGCCGGTGTGCAGGACTGATCAACAGTTACAGGAAACACTTAGCTGCAGTTATTGCTGCACAGGGGGTCACACCAGATACTGAAAGCAAAGGTCTACATACTTTTGCCACTCACTAATATGTAATATTGGATCATTTTCCTCAATAAATAAATGACCAAGTATAATATTTTTGTCTCATTTGTTTAACTGGGTTCTCTTTATCTACTTTTAGGACTTGTGCGAAAATCTGATGATGTTTTAGGTCATATTTATGCAGAAATATAAAAAATTCTAAGGGTTCACAAACTTAAGCACCACTGTAGATTTCAAATCTTGAAAGTAACACAGCTTTCCTGTAAACACGCCACACAAGCCACAGCCCAGTAACACTATTTATTCATTTGCTGAGCAGATGACCAGATTCTGAGCAAAAAGACTCGCCATTTTCACACTCGCTATTGTGTAGAGCCCTGCTGTCAAATCTGAATGCAAGTAAAAAGGGAAACGTCCATGGGAAAGTCTGACTTCACAACAGCTCTAAAAAAGCTTGGGTTTAACAGGCTGCATTTTGTGCTTTTTAAGAATGTACTAACCACGCACTACTCACTAATGTCCTTACTAGAAGCTCAGCCTCAGGGCGTAAAAGCGCTTCCTGTTCGGAACAGATGTGCAGAACAACACCTCCTCTTAGTGATTTTATGAAAGCTATAAACCCAAAAACTAAAGGACACAGAACGTTTTCAGCAATTCATAAAAGTACACCAGTTTTCTTAACAAAACCCTTAATGCCTTTAAGAAATGAGGTGTTAAATCAGGGTTTGAAATAGTGATAGACCAATTAATCGGTCGGCCGATTAATGCCATTTTGAAATAATCAGTATCGGCCGATATCTGCACTTGTGAGACCGACATTCAGAAATAGTGGGGGATCTCGATCATTGGACATCCTGCTCTCTAAATATCTGCATCGGCCACTAAAAAACCTACTTCGGTCAACCACTAGTTTGAAACCTGTAACTGTAAGTGACCACTAACATGGTTTTACTTAAAGACGGTTCTATATTAATGATAACCTGTATTTGTGGATGAAACAAATGTTTACTAGCTAAAACTTTCAATACTTACAGCCTTTTACATTTCAGCATTTGCAGACGATCTTCCACAGAGCGACGTACAAGTTATACATTCTTACAATCCAAACAATTGTGGATTAAGGGCCTTGCTCAAGGACCTTAATCCCAGAGGTGGGATTTGAACCCTGGACCACACTGAACCTACTCCAATCTTTCACTCAATCATGATTAGGTATTCAGTATCTATCATTAGGAGGATGTGCAAGGCAGCAAGGAGTACAACCCTGACAAGGAGTCCATGTAAGTCCAAGGAAGAAGTCACTTAGATGAGTGACGAAACGTTTCTCCCATAAAACCTCATGTCCAGATGAACAGATCCAACTTCTGGGATCAAGACACTTGAAAAGTCATTTGGTGTGAGGCTGGCATTACTGACACAGTGGTCCCCACAATCTACGAGACCAAACCCAAAGTCATGGACTTGCTGCGAGAAAACAAAATTCTGTATAGGTATCAATAATCAATTAATTATTGAAACTCATCGACTGCCACCCCTTGCAAGTTATTCAATTGAGTTTACATTTACAGCATTTAGCAGACACCCTTATCCACAGCGACTTACAATCAGTTACAATCTTACAAGCAATTGGGGCCTTGCTCAAGGACTTCCAATTGATACAGTCTTACAGTCAAAGCAATTGTTGGTTAAGGGTCTTGCTCAAGGATCCAACAGTGGCAGCTTGGCAGAGGTAGGATTTGAACCCTGGACCTTTTGGTCCATAGTCCAGTACCTTACCTGCTAGGCTACCACAGTCCCAACATTTAGCAGACGCCCTTATCCAGAGCGACTTCCAATTGATACAGTCTTACAGTCCAAGTAATTGTGGGTTAAGGGTCTTGCTCAAGGACCCAACAGTGGCAGCTTGGCAGAGGCAGGATTTGAACCCTGGACCTTTTTGGTCCATAGTCCAGTACCTTACCTGCTAGGCTACCACAGTCCCAACATTTAGTAGATGCCCTTATCCAGAGCGACTTCCAACTGATACGGTCTTACAATCCAAACAATTGTGGGTTAAGGGTCTTGCTCAAGGATCCAACAGTGGCAGCTTAGCAGAGGTAGGATTTGAACCCTGGACCTTCTGGTCCACAGTCCAGTATCTTAACCATTAGGCTACCATAGTTTACAGCTAACATAGACAATCTGCAAGCGTTCTGGAGTGAATGATGACTGGGAAGTGAGATATATGGGCCTGGTTAACCATACTACACATCCCTCTGGGGTTCAGCCTTAATGTTAATACACTTGAACATTTTCCAGGACAGTTTTCAGTAAAATCAGTGGCAGACATCAGCATTATCCTTATAACCATTCCAAGAACTTGAGTCATCCCCACGACCGTGATCACGGCTAATTTATTACTGAAGAATGAACTGATTAATTAATCTATGATTCATAGTATAGACATGCACATTTCCATAAGGCTTAACCAAAAAAATCTCATAAGCACCCGGTCCTCTGAGAAACTGTAAATAGCAGCCATGGCAGAATTGATATTTCTAGGATTTACTCCACAAAGTATTTCGCTTTTAATCACTGGTTTATAGCTTCTTAGAAATGCATGTTCATCTGCTGTTCATATGAACTGTAGCTTGGACAGGGTAAACGTTATTAGCTTTTTTAGTAACATACTACATAAATGACCTGCATGCTGACCTTGTCTTAACAAGAAAGGTAGAGCTAGAGGAGGTAAATCAAATATTGTGCATTTGTTCTCAATTGTTCTAAGTAAAAGCTCCAATTCCAAACAGGAGTCTTACAGAGATTATCAGAACTGCAGTACTCAGTAGGGCTCTCCAGACAAATAAAGGTCAAATTTCAACAGAGAAATAAAATTACTGTGGAAATGGGATACTATAACGCATCATAATTGTAAACTCGTGACAACAAGCAATTTTTCTACTTATAAAATGTAAATAAATATGAGCAAATAAAACGATTAGAGAGATATTGCAGTGGTAAGTTAATCACTTGGGTGAATCATCTTCAAGTGATATCACTGTTCTGACTCAGGGGCACTTCAACACAAAGTGAACTTGACCTGACTTTCTACTTACCATTATTCTTTAAGGAAACAGCCAAGTGTTTTTTCAGATACTTTAAAATTATGTCTATTCAAACCTACATTTACAGCATTTAGCAGACGCCCTTATCCAGAGCGACTTACAAGTGATACAGTCTTACAATCCAAGCAATTGTGGGTTAAGGGCCTTGCTCAAGGACCCAACAGTGGCAGCTTGGCACAGGTGGGATTTGAAGCCTGGAATTGAACCCTAGTCCAGTACCTTAACCACTAGGCTACCACAGTCCCGTGACCAGGAGTACTTTGATACTCAATCACAGAGAAGAAAGCATTCATTTTAAAGAAATATGGTCTATGTCTGAAGTAATACTTATGAAGTAGCAAAGTTTGGAAAATATTTGTTTTTCCCATCTATTTTTAAGGGTTAAACATCTAGAAGTGTATGAAGACCACAGAATAAAAATATAAGTCTTTCAGTAATTGAAAATAATCTAGTAGTGAAAGGTTTCAGGTTTGGAACCTTTTTTTTTGCTATGCAAAACCATATATGTTTGAACGAATCATAAACTAGTATGCTTTGGATTTATAGTCATTAGGTGGTTTTTCATGCACCTCTTCAGTGAGCTTTTTTAAACTGGAACAGTATCGTCTTTAGCAACGAATCCAGGTTCTGTTTGGGATCCGACGACGGTCGGGTTTGAGTGCTTTAATCCTGCTTTTGCTGTGGAGCAACAAACTGCCCCAACTCCTGGTGTGATGGATGAGCATCTACAGCCTCAGCAACACCTGTGTGCAAATGAGCCTCAGAAAACCCTAAGAAACCTGTTTGCCTCCAATGACCAACCGCATCTCATCTTGTGGGACTGTGGTGGCCTAGCGGTTAAGGTACTGGACTCTGGACCAGAAGGTCGAGGGTTCAAATCCCACCTCTGCCAAGCTGCCACTGTTGGGTCCTTGAGAAAGACCCTTAACCCACAATTGCTTGGATTGTAAGACTGTACCAATTGTAAGGGCGTCTGATAAATGCTGTAAATGTAAATGTAAATCTTGTGTCCAGGCTAGAAGCAGCCCAACAGGGTACTAGAGCCTCCTTTTCAATTGTACAGTTTTCCCCAATAAACGTATCCTTTTGCTCTAATATTGTATCACATATCATTACATTCACACACATTCGATTCCAGCAACTCCTTCTAGGTGAGTCTTTGTCAAATGCGTGTAGTATTTTGCATTTCGCAAATCATACAATTTTGCACGGAAACAACCAACTACAGCCACTTGTTTTCCTGAAGTGCGGGAATTTAGAAAAACGAAATTGGGAATCCTGTAAGCCAATACAGTGCTCAAAATGGATCATTTTGCACATATCTCCATAGACTTCAATAACGATGTGTGTCATGTGAAATTCCGCACCATCCACCTAGTATTGCAATAAGTAGGACAACACACAGCATGCCACCAGTATGCCAAATACAGAACTCATAACGCACCAGATCCTAATTGTGATTAACTGAATCAATATGACCTCTCATCCGATCCCAAATTAAGGAGGCCTCATTTCCTTCCTGACTTTTGTGCTTGTCCTTATTCTTCTACAATCCAGCTCCTTTTTATCCTTTCTAGATCAGTTCATCAGAGTCTCAGATCCCTCCGGACGTTTAGATTGCTTCACTGAGATTTTTTATATTAGGTCTGCTTTGCGTAAAAGAGCACCGGTTCTCGAGAGTGAGGACTCGAACGTCACCGTTTCACTGTGACACATGGTCCTTCGTGACAATGTCATAACACGCTGCTGGGGACCTGAGAACGATCCACAGTACACTCGGCTGCTGGGCAGGTTGCAATCAATCACCCAACAAAACACCCAAAGGTGGAGTATTACAATAATTGCTGAAGATTATTTACTAAATTCATGGCCAATTTTGAGATGCTGGATGTCGTTAGCTTTCTGAACAACTGCCAATTCTCATGATGATGGACTCACTTGTGGATAAAACAGAGGGCTGAATGATGTCACAGCTCAGTCAGTGGGGGTTCAAGCTTGCCTACGGACTCCATGGGAAACTTGCAGCACATGACTTTTTTTATTAGCAGGGGAAGGAAAAATCATCTTATCAGCAAAGAAAGTAGGGGTTTCCAAAAAGAAAACAACGCATAAGTATGCATAAAGTCACTTCATAGAATAAGTATCATGCCTCAGGTAGTTAATGCAAGGTCTGGCCGTTTTAAAAATGTGGAGGAAAAGAAGAAATTGCAGAGCCCTCCACCCAACTCCAGGCCAGAAAGCAAGTGGATTCCCCCCCCATGCTCATGCATAATTCAGACCCACACATTAAGAGCCAGTTCTGCTGTCAATTAGATCTGGATACGCCGACAGTCTTCAAATCTTTCTTTGCCTTTTATAGAGGTTACGCGATGATGTGAGCTCAGAGACTTACAGCTCTGTGTGCTGTCAGCTTCACATCGCTGACGTCCAGTACAAACCAGCACAAGTAACCAAGAAAAAGGGGAGAGAAAACAGGCCGATTTTTGTGAATGGTTCTTTTCCTGGCACGGCGTCAAAGGCATTCTGCCAAGGTAGTACATTTACTTGCCTGTCATGATAGTGAGGAGGAATCGGGTGGGTGTGCAAGAGGCTGCGTGCGTCAGCAGGTCCAGCTGGGACTCCCTCAGCAGGAGTCAGGAAGAGCATGTGTTTCTTATCTTATCTATGGGAGGGCTTTGGAGACGTTGCACATGCAAAGGAAAAATGAAGAAGCGGTAAGGGAAGGGTGGAGAGCAGTTACCCCGGCACCCTCCATCCAGACCTTCTGGGATTTTCAGCAAGCGCAATTCTGCCTCTGTAGTTCATTAACAGCTTTTTGGATAAGCTAGTGAAGTAAATGAGCATTGGCAACAGAGAGATAAGAGACCATATCCTGGAACAATCATTTCCAACGCCGCTAAACTTGACTTCACGCAAGTCACTGAGATCAGAACAATGAAAGCTTATTACGCCAAACACAACTGAAAAATGAAGCAAAAGGTGCGAAAAAGCCGTGTAAACGTTTCTGCACAAGTTCTTCACCACAAGCCCTTCATATTTGTTTCATAAGAAAAGTTTACAAGCTGCAGGAACGGCAGTGCCACTGAGAAAATTCAGTTACATAACTTCAGTGACTGTGGAAGTTCAGAACACTGAGTGTTGCACTGTCCCTGAGAACACAAGAGCCTTTTTTTAATGCCTAAATAACTTAATGGATGGATTTTATTACTGTATTTGTATTTACCATGCAGAGATGATGAAAAACAATAACCTGGACTGGTTTTTGCCTCTAAGGAACCATTGGTCCCTTTTTGGTCCTGCACAGAATTGATACCCATCATGTTAATGAAAGTCCATTTTTTAATTGGCGATGAGGTTTCTCTGTGTCTGAAACATTACTAATATAAGACAGTGCCAAAAAGAGCCAAGAAAAAGAGTTTGTCTTGGTTAACAAACCAATCCAATCATAGTCGGATTTCTGCAGTTATCCACTTATACAAGTGGCCATGTTTACAGCATTCTCAAATCTAGAATCAGATCAAGTAATCCAATAAAGAGAACTAGATTTTAGTTCAGTAATCGGATTCTTATAGAATGCATACCACTTTCTCAGCCGCCCATGTGTGCAGAGCAGCTAGCGGACAAAACACGGTTGCCAGGTCTGCTTATTCTTACAGATTTTGCTCCTTTTGGGCTTATTTACACAAACCTGGGGGATTCTCTCTCAGGACCTGGCAAACCTAAACAGCTATCAAACACTCTGGAGACTCTGACACGCAGTATATACTCGATTTTTCTCTGAGATTATTAGCTGGTTGCCAATATGTAGAAATCCAATTATTAGTCAAGTAAACCCGGAGGTTTCCCTTTATCAGGTTACTCGAGTGCATGTAAACTCAATCAGATTACTGACACTCTGATTTTCTGTAGTTCTCGGATTATTAAGTGCAAGTAAATGCAATCAGTGGGGTCAAGAGAAGATGTTTGGCATTGGATGGCATCTTGAACAAGACCAGGCACACCGGTTGTACAGTTTATGGCACCATGGGTGCTCCACGTGAGTGGGGGTCTTGGTCTGCTGGGATGTCACATGATATAGACCAAGGGTGCCTCTATATTACAGTCAAACCCCATTATTTAAAAGTACAGTGGTTCTTAAAGTTTGTGAACCCTTTAGAATTTTCTATATTTCTGCATAAATATGACCTTAAAAATATTATAAAAATATTATACTTGGTCATTTATTTATTTATTGAAGAAAATCCAGTATTACATATTAGTGAGTGGCAAAAATATGTGAACCTCTAAGATTAGCAGGTAATTTGAAGGTGAAATTAGACTCAGGTGTTTTCAATCAATGGAATGACAATCAGGTGTGAGTGGGCACCCTGTTGTATTTAAAGAACAGAGATCTATCAAAGTCTGCTCTTCACAACACGTTTGTGGAAGTGTATCATGGCACGAACAAAGGAGATTCCTAAGGACCTCAGAAAAAGAGTTGTTGATGCTCATCAGGCTGGAAAAGGTTATAAAACCATCTCTAAAGAGTTTGGACTCCACCAATCCAGTCAGGCAGACTGTGTACAAATGGAGGAAAGTCAAGACCATTGTTGACCCAGGAGTGGTCAACCAACAAAGATCACTCCAAGAGCAAGGTGTGTAATAGTTGGCAAGGTCACAAAGAACCCAGGGTAACTTCTAAGCAACTAAAGGACTCACAGTGGCTAATGTTAATGTTCATGAGTCCACCATCAGAAGAACACTGAACAACAATGGTGTGCATGGCAGGGTTGCAAGGAGAAAGCCACTGCTCTCCAAAAAGAACATTGCTGCAGTTTGCTAAAGATCACGTGGACAAGCCAGAAGGCTATTGGAAGAATGTTTTGTGGACAGATGAGACCAAAATTAAACTTTTTGGTTTAAAAGAAAAGCGTTATGTTTTGAGAAAGGAAAACACTGCATTCCAGCATAAGAACCTTATACCATCTATGAAACATGGTGGTGGTAGTATCATGGTTTGGGCTGTTTTGCTGCATCTGGACCAGGACGGCTTGCCATCACTGATGGAACAATGAATTCTGAATTATATCAGAGAATTCTAAAGGAAAATGTCAGGACATCTGCCCATGAACTGAATCTCAAGAGAAGGTGGGTCATGCAGCAAGACAACGACCCAAAGCACACAAGCTGTTCTACCAAAGAATGGTTAAAGAAGAATAAAGTTCATGATTTGGATTTTTTATTTATTAATTATTTATTTATTGAACAGCAATTTTAATGAATCTGTCGCTGTTCATGCATTTTGTCTGCGATCACAAATCGTGATAAATATTGTGAATCGTGAAAACGTCTTTAAATATTGTGCTTTAAAATTTTTTAGAATAATCGCCCACCCCTATTACACCACTGACAGAGAATTTGGGTCATATCACACATCTAGACATTGTAGCTGAACTTCGGACAGTTGTGTTTATCGGTATGTCCTGATAGTCTTCTGTATTTATACAGTACATGGTTAATACTTTTAGTATTAAATTGAAGTATTCAAATTGAGACATGTCTTATGACAACAATAAATAGCTGTAGGCTGTGTAGACAGTTTAGAAGAGAAGCTTGAAGCTAAGAATTTTGCACAGTACTGTATATATATAAGGAAGCTAAAGTGTCACTGGCTCCATTAGGACCAGCAGACACACACCAGGAAATGTTATTTATCAATATCAGTTCTAAATTTGCCTATGAGCTCATCCATCCATACCAAAGCAAAGCACTCTATTTTTGTGAACAGAACACCTCGCTGTAAGTAAACAATCTTTACTTACCAGCCTCACACACACTCTAGCAAATGTGAACAAATACACGAATCAATGTGTGAAGTACACTTACAAGAAAACACACAGAGTTCCGTGGAAAGGTCATTTGCATTATTTCCACCCTCATTAGGAGGAAAGGGTGGAGGTTATAAAATACATGACAATATGGAGATAAAGCATGGATGGATATGAGACTAAGCGCCACTCGCTGAAGTCCTTGCCAGCAAGATCTTGAACTGAAGACCAGTGTTATAGTCAAGGCTGCTAGAGCAAAGTCCGAGACAAGAAAAAGACTTCAGTAGTCGAGTCTGAGTCAAGCCGAGAGGAGACTGGGACCAGATTAAGTTTTTTTCCCCATCATACAAGAATAAAAAGAAGAAAATGGAAGCACTTGGTTTATAATTCACTCTACATTCATTATACGTCATATTAGGGCAGGGTATAGTAAAGGACTTCATGATATGATACGAACCACGATACTATTATATCACGATACAATGTGCTATGACGAATATTGTAATATATATTGAGATATTCCACATAGTTCACTGAAAATAGTTTACACCCCATTTAAAATGTGCTTTTTTTCCTTCCTTCAAAAAAAACCCAACTATATTTTGACCTCAAAATCGATGCAGTACATCACAAAAATAAATATCGCAATATATTGCTGTATAGATTGTTTTAGCACAGCCCTACATGATATGTTAACAAATAATATTACATTTCATCATACATTTTGTAAAATAGAACATTAAACAATACATAGCCTAAAATTATTATTAATTATTACTGTGTTATAGTCTTGGTAAAACTAAGGCAATGTAACCTTTGGAATCAAATGATGGTGAGGAGTTTCTTCTCTCAAAGAAAACTATTCTAAACTATACTAATTAAGAGGGCAGGCAAAAATGCGCATTTGGAAATTTAATGTAAAAATACAACAATTTAACCATCCATACATGATCTTCCACTGCCACAGAAGTTACTCTGTGTTGGCTTACTAAATATGCCTGTGAGCAGTTGAACTTTACTTGTCTTTTTATCGTTAGTTCAGGTCTTGTTTTCCTTGCCAGATTTGCATTTTTAGATTATATTATTATTATTATTATTATACACCCCACTCGAGCAACGAAGAAATGGCTCCGTAAAAAGCATTTCAAGGTCCTGGAATGGTCTAGCCAGTCTCCAGACCTCAACCCCATAGAAAATTTGTGGAGGGAGTTGAAAGTCCATGTTGCCCAGCAACAGCCCCAAAACATCACTGCTCTAGAGGAGATCTGCATGGAGGAATGGGCCAAAATACCAGCTACAGTGTGTGCCAACCTGGTGAAGACTTACAGGAAACGTTTGACCTCTGTCATTGCCAACAAAGGTTATGTTACAAAGTATTGAGTTGAACTTTTGTTATTGACCAAATACTTATTTTCCACCATAGTTTACAATTAAATTCAGTAAAAATCCGACATGTGGTTTTCCTGGATTTTTTTCCCTCATTTTGTCTCTCATAGTTGAAGTGTACCTATGATGAAAATTACAGACCTCTCTCATCTTTCTAAGCAAGAGAACTTGCACAATCAGTGGCTGACTAAATACTTTTTGCCCCACTGTTAAACTAACTTCAAAAAGGATGTCTATATTGCTCACAACATATCAGTAATATTAAAATGATGCAACTTGGCTAACCGGCTATACAATGTTGTGAGGTTGCAATCCAAAACTCATTAAACAACCGGATGTAAATGTGGTCAAACTCTGCTGCAGCCTGTGCTGTTAGTTTCACTTACATTCAATATCCAACTTCAAATATGGTCTTGTTGCCCATCTTCTTGTCTGACCACAAAAAGGAGCAGAATATTAACAATACGAATTATAGTTTCTTTTGTCATGTTTTAATCCCTCCTTTTCTTTGAGGAAGGGGTGATTTGTGGGCCACTCAACCTATCCAGGCCAACAAAGGGCACAGGTGTAAGAGTGTACATTTAAATGAGTGTGTGTGTGGCAGGGCATAAAATGAATAACACTATTTAAATATATTAAAACCATGTAATTGTTGCTAGGGAGAGATTTGCCATTTCATCTTTATAACTAGCCAAATTTTATCTGAATGCACACAGTGAGTTTTTGTAATAATCTTACTAAATTAATATACTACTTAGATTTAGACCTACTGCATGTAAAAATGGCCAAAATCAAATCAATTCATCAGGGATGGACTACTACATGAAGACGTCCAGCTGAACTGACATGGCATTTCACGTTTGAGTTAAACATAAGGTACTGGAGTCGAGAGTTTGATGAAAGTTTAAGTGATACAGTTCCTACGAGAGTCATAATGCTGCTGTTCAGTCTGAAACATCTGGAGAATGCTAAAGACGAGCCGACCTATGGGACCACCGTAGTAACGCTGATGAGAAGAGCAGAGCCTCTTGCTGCCTTCTCAGAACCTTGAGGACGGCTCTTAGGAACACTACATAGTTTAAGATGTCAGAGGCTCCAGCTAAGAATAGGTCCTCCTGATCAATAAGCGTGCAGCAGGCATGGTCATGCTGACAAGGTCAGCCTGCCATGTCCAAGTCATTCAAGTGTAATGTTCTGTATCTGCTCTAGAGTGTATATCCATCTACCACAACTGTGGCTGCATTGAATTTCTTGTCTGTAACTTCGCCATGGTTACTTATGATGGTATGCAAAACAGATCATATATCAAGCACATGAAACAAAATGCATACTGTTACCTCAGTTCTCAATCATGAAGGGTCGACCTCAACCATAACCATATTCTTTCTCCATAAGGAATAATGTAAAATGAATGAATCTGTTTCAGACCCCCAGAAAATCCACACTGTATAAGGCATTATATGGATTCATGGGGTTGTATTGTACAGGTTCTCCCTGATTTATGAAGGTGATATGTTCTGACAAATCCATCATAAGTTAAATGAACCGATGAGTTTAATATAGTCTATCATAGCAAAGCCCATTACACATTAACACTTACATGAAGCTATAGTTGGCCAACATTAACACAAAGCTCATTTTCTAATACATGTTGAAAAATCCTTATGTAATTTAGTGTGTAATGTTTTGAAAGTGAAAAGTAAAAGCAAAACAATTGGTTAAGTCAGGGCACTAGCTGCTAATGCTAACTGAGGATTTAGTTCCTGGTTTCCTTTCAGTTGGCTGTCATTACTAACCATTTTAGGATCCATGGAGACTTCTTTGCAATAAGAACAGTACTGTAGATGTAAAAACAAACAAAAAAACAGCAGAGATCTTCACTAAGCAAGGGCTAGTGTGAATCTGAATCACTGAATCATGAATCATGACTCATGAAGGGAGGTACTGCTGTATAACATAACATAAGTGATAGTGACAAGAATGACACAGCATTAACATGCATTTCTAGTTGGAAATAAGAGACAAAATATATATTTACATAGTAAATTTGCCATTTTATCATTTTAAACAATTAGTTTTTTCATATTACTGTCTTCATAGTAGTTTTTCCTGATATCGTCATCGCCAGGACTAAAGTAACCTCAAACTACAACTTATAGAAAGAAGATAAATACGTCACACTCATAAGCGTGAAAATGATTGGCTGGTTTATGCTTTGTCAGAAGTGCGAGAAAATGAAAGTGAACACAAGGGTATTTTGCCCCAAGCACAGTCACCAGGATGGTAAGAGAGGCAAACATTTCTCCAAGAATCATGTTGGAGATTTGCAAATAGACCATCAGAAAATATCCTTTTCCTCCATCTAATTACAAACACAAGCACCTAAAGTCCAATAAATCTATGGTTCTCACAGAGGTTTGGCATAAAAAGAAGACTCGCTGTACAGAAAAGAACCCAATCCTCACTGGTAATTACCGTAGAGGATCTGTATTGTTGCACAGTCATTTGTTTTCAAAGGATCTGGGAATATTTTTAGGATACATGGCATTTTGACCTACATGAAGTATCAGGAGATTTGAAATAAAATTCCAAGTTCCTCTGCCAAGAAATTACAACTGGGTCATGACTGGAAAATGAACCAAAGTTTATATTCAGAATTCTCAAAAATCAAGCTTCTGACATCACAATCCAAGTCTTTTAAGCTAAACCCAGTCAACACTGTGGGTGAGTCTATGAGGAGAGCCCACAATAGAGGCTCTACTGAGGATTGCTCCCAGATCTCCATTTTATCCAGCATCATAGAAGAAGTGCTGTTATGTTGGCAAAGCGAGGTTGTACAAAATATAGTAGGCTGTCAATAATTGGTTTTGTTTAGGAAAAAAATGAATTATAGTACATTTAATATTTCATGGTATTTTTGCTGTTTTATATTTTTTGTGAGATCATTAACAACAAAGAGCATTTTATTTTTACCCCCATTTACCTTACGTTAATTCTGAAGCCGATTATAATCACACGGCTGAAAATGCTTGGAAATGAGTACGACCTGCCCCATTTCGTATCCGCAATTGTGAAGGAAGCTTGCAGCACTGGTAGGATTTAAACAAAGTTCAAATCCCAGAACTGTCCCTATCTAAGAATTTGAAACGACTGGTACGAATTGTGTCCATGTCTTGTTTGTCGTAATGACATTTGCAATGCATGCCTCCGCATTAAGTTGTGAATGTTCTAGACATAGGAATTAAGGGCACATCATGTGAAATGCCTTTATTGACTTCCCTGCAGGGAGAGGGCATTTGTTAGAAGCAACTGACTGCAGTGACTAAACAACATCCAGATGTTCCAAGAAGCGCGTTTCCGCCTTAAGTTAGTTATTCCTGCATAGGTACTTACTTAAACTTATTTATCGCATTACGCACTGTATGAGGATGACTATCTGACCTAAAGGAACCTCAAACAATAACCTGAATGCATCACCATTATAAGCATGAAAAAGAATGCCTTGTCTGAAGTGCAAGAAAGTGAAAATGCCCAGTGAAGTAAATGCAAGTGTATTTTGCCCCAAGCACTTTGACCAGGATGGATCATGGCTGGAGATCTGCAAACGGACCACCAAAAGAAATCCTTTTCTTCCATCCAATTACAAACACGAGCACCTAAAGTCCAGTAACTGTTGGTGGAACTTTGACTGAAACCAGATTCTATGGTTCTCAATAAGGTACTGAAAAGAACCTAATCCTCAGTCGTCATTATGGTGGAGGATATTGTTGCACTGGCATTTGTTTTTCAAATGGACCTGGGAATATTTTTTAGGATACATGGCATTTTGACCTACATGAAGTATCAGGAGATTTGAAATAAAAATCCAAGTTCCTCTGCCAAGAAACTACAACTGGATCATGACTGGAAAATGATGCACTGATTTATATATGCTCCAAAATCTAGCGGAAAGCCCTCTCAGAAGAGTAAAGGCTGTTTTGGCAGCAAGGGGTAGACAAATTCACTACTAATGCCCCCTTTTTGGGGATTTACTATTTATGGGTATCCACAGAAATTTGCCTGTGTGCTGTATACATGGTGATGGCCTAGTGGTTAAGGTGTAGGACTATGAACCAGAAGGTCCAGGGTTCAAATCCCACTTCAGCCAAGTTGCCACTGTTGGGTCCTTGAGCAAGACCCTTAACCCACAATTGCTTGGATTGTAAGACTGTATCAATTGTAAGTCGCTCTGGATAAGGGCATCTGCTAAATGCTGGAAAAGTATACATAATGTTTATGCACATATTAACCATAATTTCTGCTATTGTACATATTCATTGTAATATTTCGGTAATACACAACGTACACAAGTTGATGTATGTAACATTTTCACTGTGCTCTGAAAAACAATCAGAAGTGTACTTGCTTTACTTGCACGTTCAATGACATTATTACGCTACTACTATAATAGTGTTAGCTGGGGAAGCACCAATGCCCTTGTTCTAAGATGAAGATCTTTTTCATCTGACACGAACATCCTCATAGTAAAAAATCTGACATCCTGTGAACTTCTGTAAATGAATTATGTGGAACTACACAGATTCGAGTGCAATTTCAAGACAGCCTGTGTCCTGTGTGTGCCCTGTTCACCAATGTCACGGGTTTGTGGTGTGAACTTCAGTGCTGTGAAAAAAGTCTTAGGCCACCATTAGATTATATATACCATTGTTTTAGCAATGGTATCGTAATCATATCTCACTCTCTCTATTAAAATGCAATCAGAAAATACAGCAAATTTGTTTACCATTCTACACCCCGAAGGAGCTTGATCAGGAAATGGTCTTTTTGGAAGGGTAGCAGCCATTAAACCACTTTTTCAGAAGGGGAACAGGGTGAAAAGGTTACGATGTGCTAACGCTCACAAAAACTGGAATGAAGATTAGTTTAAAAGAGTATTAAGGTGTGTTCACTTCTTTTGAGCTTATTTACATAGAACTGGTGCAAAATCTCTTGCGGGATCTGGCAACCCTGGAATTAAACTCAGCACCCGCTAAACGGCTATCGAACATTTTGTGGAAGCTCCGAAATGCAGTATACACTCGAGAAAATGAAGAATTTGGCTATTTAAATTTAAAATTGAAGTCTTTGTCAGATTATTGGCTGGTAATTGGCATGTAAACCTGGAGGTTGCCCATAATCTCATTACTCAACTGCATGTATACTCATTGATTGGATTACTGACAAAATCTGATTTTCAGTTCTCGGATTATCAAGTGCATGTAAACACACTCAGTGCTGAGTGATAAGTTTTGTGAGCCAGAGAAGCTATAGACTGCAGCGCTATTTACGCCCCAGTGCACGAGTTCTTATGCTGCGAAACACCCGAATGGCAAAAGAATAAAGAGGAACTGTAGAACTCGAATGGCAACAAAGAGGAATAACCAGGCCTAAAAAAAAAAAAAAAAAAGAAAAAAAATGGGGTGAACAGAAGCGATGGCATAAATGAGGAACGAGAAACAGAAGTGTTGGATTTCCCCACTGTAGTATTACAATTTACATTCACTAAAACAACAACATTTGTCTTTTTAAAAGGTCTTTTTTAAATTTAAGGCCAGCCTATGAAAATGTATGGAATGAGAAGAGAGAGACAAAAAAAATTTAATAAATAAATAACATACACAAAGATCTGTTCGTTTAATACTGAATAATACATGTTGCAAAAAATAATTAATGTAATTAAATTAAAATCACTATGAAAACTACGGACAAAATAAAGAAGTACTTTTCTTCCTGTGTGTATATAGGGTGCGGTTTGGGACTCGTTGAGAAAGCTGGCTTGCGTTTCAAAAAGCTGACTGATGCTGATTTGGATTTCCATTTTCGGAGCTTTCTTGAACATGAACTGAAACACTGCCCACTGCTCTTGCATCATCTGTGGTTAGAACCACCCCTGATAAATAATAGATGAGAATATAGCAATAAAGCATAACATCTAAATTATGGGGAAGTACAAGTACATTACCATTCTGAAGGCATATTGTATATGACATGTGTAATTGGACTATTCTAAGAGAATAGGTTTGCAGTCGTTATTAATCCGAGTTTAAAGTGTTTGCTTTTCAGAGAATTAGCTTGCTTGTGTGTTCAAAAAGCAGTTTAGGTAGATCTGGATATGAACTGGATCACTGTCCTGCCTGCTGGAAGACCCACTGACAACCAGTTTTTTAGTAGCCAATTCAGATTTTTTTAACTTGTGATTTTGGCTCTCGCTAGCTTTATCCTCTTTGCCTTTGTAGGTTTTGTCAAATTCCATATATTCAGTGGAGTGATGCTGTTTTTAAATGTCTTATTATATTTGCTGTTTTGAACTTTTTCTGAGTTGTTCCTCCATGGATTATTTTTGCAATGCATGTATTGCAAACAGCACACTCTGAAGAGCTTCAACACTGAAATAAATCCCTACCCCCTCATTAGTATCCCTATTCCCTCTTCAGTACTGCATTATAGAGAGACGGTTTAGATGACCAATTAGCACTTAAAACATAACTGAAATCCAACAGTTCCTCATCATTAACTTGCGTCAGCAGCGGTTTCATCAACAAACCAGCGAATCGTGAAGCCATGTTTAAAGATCCGTACAAACATGAACTGAATAAAGTTAGTAAAAGCACTGTGCTGTTTGTATGCGCCTATTACATATGGGTGATCACGCTGAAACTGGCCAATTTTGGTCACCAGCCAGTCAATGATCAAGACTATGTTCATTTATTTATTGAGGAAAATAATACAATATTAGATATATGTGTGTGTGGCAAAAGTATGTAAACCTTTGCTTTCAGTATCTAAACAGAAAAGATTAATGCTGTTTACAGGAGGAATGTGTCACAATACATTGTATACTAGTGTCCACTGAAAGCACCTACAATGAGCATGCAAGTGGCAAAATTGGACCTTGGCGAATGGAAGAAGGTCATTCGGTCCAATGAATCCCGTTTTCTTTTCCATCACGTGGACTGCCGGGTACGTGTGCACTGTTTACCTAGGGAAGTGATGGCACCAGGATGTACTCTGGGAAGAAGTCAACCTGGTGAATGTAGTGTGATGTTCTGGGAAACGTTCTGCTGGGAAACCCTGGGTCTTGGCATTCCTGTGGACTTTGATGTGGATTATCTACCTAAACATTGTCACAGACTAGCTGGTTTGGGCTGACCCATTTAGTGTGGTCTCAATATTTTAAATATGACATATTGTATATACAGAAAAATAACCCAACCATAATGCCAATTATGGTTTATACAATAATTATCCGGTCTCATTAATATTTATATAAATATTAGTCCGGTCTCAAGACCTTAAACAACAGAGCCATCACCATCATTTTCTACCAAAAGTTACATTGCCTTAGTTTGACTAATATATTAGAATATTACATATTTTAGGCTATATATTATTTAATGTTATATTTACTACAACACTAGTCACAATACAGTTGAACTCGCCATGCAGTGATTTTGAAATTACTCAGTGGAATTGGCAAACCTTGCTGGCAACATTTCAGCGTAAGCAAATCTAATAATGAATATAATGACATGAAGTTACACTTACTCAGTAAATAAAATGGAAAATGTGTCCCCTAATAGTACTGTATCAAAATTTGAATCATACACCTAAATTTTCTTCGTTTGACCTTTTTTTTTCCATTACCAGAGACAAACATAAAATTATCACTACGTTTCCTCTTGTCTGCCAGCAAGCAATGAGACATTACTCACAACTGACTCCCAGATATGAAGTGACAGATGCACTGTGGTTTGTAGAAAGCCAGATGAGGGAGATGATTCTGTGGCTGACTTAAGCTAATTTAACCTGAGAGTGTAAACATTTGTGTGGTATCAACAACAGCAATTTGGTTCATCGATAAAATGAACGAATTAGTCAGAATTTTACAGTTAAGATTTGATTGTGTGCAGTACTTGTGGTCTTTAATTATTTATTCATTTGTGGAATAAAAACAATAAAACAGTTTAGTTGTTTAGGGTCACAATTCTTACGTTTAAAATGAAGCAGATACTGAAATTGATAAAATATTTACATTTACCAGTTTGACTTTGACCTGTAGTAGGTTCCATCACAATTGCATTTTCAGCTAATGATTAATTGCATACAAATAATTGGGATTTGAAAGTATGAGATCCTCTACGATTAGCATTTCATTGAATTAGTCATGTGTTTTCAAACAATGGTAATGCAATCAGATATGAGCAGGAATTCTGACATACTTAATAAACGAGGATCTATCAGTCTGATCTTCACGTTTAGGGAAATGTATCATGGCACAAACAAAGATTTCTGAGGACTTCCAAAAAGTTTGGATGCCATCAATCCACAGTGTACAACTGGAGAATTTAAGGCCAAATGCCACCGTCCCTCTGGAGTGGTAGATCAAAAAAGTTTCACTTCAAGAGCAAGGCCTGTAATAGTCCACAAGGCCCCAACAACGCCAGAGTAACTTCTAAGCATCCAAAGACCTCTCGCAAATCGGCTACGGTTCATGAGTCCACCATCAGGAGAACACTGAAAAACAATGGTGTGGGTGGCTAGGTTGCAATAACAAAGCCACTGCTCTCTAAAAAGAACATGGCTGCCTGTCACATGGACAAGCCAGAAGGCTACTAGTGAAATGTTTTGTGGATGGATGAGATCAAAGTAGAACTTTTAGGTTTTAATGAAAGCATTAGGCCTGGAGAAAGAAAAACATGGCACTCCAACATCAGAACCTTATCCTAGTGGTAATATCATCGTTTTGCCTGGTTTTGCTGAAGCTGGGCCAGGAAAGCTTGGCATCATTGACGGAACAGGGAATTATGAATTATATCAGCAAATTGTAAGGGACAATATCAGGACATCTGTCCATGAACTCAAAAGAATGTGGATTATGCAGCAAGACAATGACCCCAAGTACAGAAGTGGATCTACCAAAAAATGTTCAGGAAGAATTAATATTAAAGAAGAAATGTTTTGAAAGCAAGTTCTGACCTCAATCCACTAGAAATGTGGAAGCAGTTCATAAGAGGAACCCATCAACATTCAAGAGCTGAAGCTGATCAGTTTGGTCATTATTTGTTGTCCTGTATTAGTTATTCACAATTTATTTCAAAGCAGTGGGCAGTTTTAAAAAGAAAAGTTGTTACGGTGTCTGTCACTTTCAGGCTGTCATAAGCCGCATTCAGACTGGATTAACAAACGTATATAAAATCATGATACATTCTATCTATTCACAGGTACACACAGTTACAGCATGTAAATAAATGCAGATATTTTCACACCAACACCGAAACAAAATCCACCATATTATACTCTCACATACATAAACACAAGCGCATACATCTACCTTATTGAGTGGTAGGATTTAAGAATTAGTAATTATCTAAAACACAGTATCCAATGTGGTGCAGTATGAGTAGTTACTTAGTTAAAAAGGTTATAATAGGACAATTCATAGGAAAAAATAATAGGGAAAAACAGCCTTACCATACATAGTCGCCACAAATCGACTTAAAATTAACAACTTGACTATAGCAAATAATAACTTAAAAAATTTGCATCAAACCGAATATCCATAAATGTTTTTAGATCAATGTTTGTGAAATGTATAAATTTTATCCAAATCAGTGGCATTAACCAGAAGACAGCACACAAAAAAAGAAAAACAGTTTGCAGCCAGAAAGCGAAATATAATTAACCTAAAACAGCATAATTATGACAACATAACATGACAATATAAACATGCATGAATTTTGACTTTGAATATGTATTTAAAGGTGTTCTATGTACCTTTTGGCCACAGGGTGCTGCAGACCACTGCTGGATGAACTGGATCACCACAAGAACCATGTATCACATGGTTACATAAGAAATCACAGGTTTACACAAATAAGGAAAGCTCTGTCTCAAAAACTGGACTTGGCATGTGTCAATAACAATTGTATTTTTTCATGGTAATAAATGGATGATATTTGCATGGAACTGGCTATTGTTAAGATCTTTCATTGAACCTAGAAGATGGGCACACACAACATGCACGTTATTCACGTGAAGCCTTTCTTACAGATTGGCCAGAAATTACTTCTTTTTTTTTTATACAATTGAGCGTTACAAAATTGTGCTAGCTGCAGTGTAAGTTACAAATTCATATAAATGTAATTATTATACAGTTCTTGAAAAGCAGTGTATATTGTTATCCCTTTTCTTCTTCTTCTTATTATTATTATTATTATTATTATTATTCTTCCACATATTTCTGCAATTAATATAACCTGAACCGCTTAACTGGCAGACACGGTTCAAACGCTGTTCCGTAAATAATTGCACTGTATGGTGTGATACTTATTTTTGGAGTCGAACCGATTTATTACTTTTAATAGATTTAAACTTAAAGATTTTAAATCTCCCATGGAAATACATTGACAGAATGTTCAGATTCATAATACACATACATACTCTACCAAACACACATGTAGCCAAACGTACTGGGACACACCCATGTGGCTAAAAGTACTGGAACACAAACCTGTATGTAGCCAAAAGTATTGGGACAAAAAAACCTACATTTCAATCACTTTTGTAGTTCCTCCAGGAAATGCAGATCTAGTTATCTGACATGTTACTTATTTGAGTTTCTATTTTAACAAATTATTCACTGTGTCAACTTGTTAGCTAGTCTGATGCAATGCTCTCACGGTCCTTTATAGTATGTTGGTAAGTTTATTTACAGGTGCATTTAATAAAACATTTTACAGGAATGAATGTACGAGAGTGGTTATCAGAATGAATGTGAATGGTTCACAGCCTACTAGCTGTATTCCTACAGAAGGCCACAACATGTGGGTGCATCTAAAGTAGATTAGGCATTTTAGCTTTTACTCTTACAATGAGGCAGTGACAAATGAATGCAAAACTTAAGGTGATGGGCCACAACAAGCCATCAGAACATATTGCATCAATGCATCCTAGCATTGGAGTACTGATGGTAATGGGGCATACTCTTGGAGATGTCAGTCCAAAATCTCCCTTGGGAGTTTGGTTTGGTTTAGATCTAGTTACTGCAAATATAACATACACAACTGTCATACTCAGAACACCATTCAATGGCCCTCTGGGCTGTGTTATCAGAATATCTCTGTAGCGATTAGCAGTGACCGGTTCCACTACAGAGAAAAGTTGACTACAAATCAACCAGCAAAAGCTAACCATAGATGCGGGCGATATGGTAAAAATATTCTATGACAATAATTCAAGACATTTTCATAATACGCGATATTTATTGCGATACATGCGATCGCAGACAAAATCCATCAGTAGCAACAGATTCCTCAAAACTACTATTCAAGTATTATCCCATATTTAATAAAGTGATATTTATTCAAAATATGCCACATTTCTTCCATTTCTACAATACTAATTACAGTCATTATAATGAAACATGCAACTGGCCAGTGTTCTTTAAGCACTGAAGATATCCTGAAGATATATTACGAAACAGTTATCACGATACGATAAAATATCATCATATTGCCCACCCCTAGTTGAATATTTCGAAATGTCCTGCAGGAGTGGAGCCCCACAGATCAACAATATAATAAGACTGAAAATTAAATACAAACATACATTGTATAACCCTTAATGTGGACCTACTAACGTTCTAAAATGTAATACATTTAAATAATGAACTGTCCTACAATGGATTGGTGCCCTGTCTAGGGTTGTTCCTGCCTTGAGGCATTGGCTCTCGAACGACCATGTCCAGGAACAAGCGGATAAGAAAGTGAATGAATGAATAATAATGTCTGCATTCACAAGACAGTTTTTCCCCTTCCTACTTGTGGTGTCTTTATAAACTGAAACACATGCATCAAATATTGTAGACAGATCATGGTACAATTTGTCTTTCGCTAGCCAGTACATAAAAATTACATTGACAATGATGATTTCCTACTGCCATTGTCACACCAGCGGATCACTGCATATTAGACTGGGCACAAGTTTTAAACCGAGCCCCTTCCTGACACAGCCCTCCCCATTTACCTGACTTGGGACTGGCACTAGGAGTACACCCCTAGTGGCCAGGTTGTATCATTTAGAAAACTGTGTCAATCAATGTATAAAGGTGCAAGTGAACAAAACTTAGACATGCAGCTGCAACTGACATACTGGTACGAGCACAAGGCGATGTTAGCATGCTTCAAACTGGCATCCACATGAAGGGCCGAACTCAAGTTTCCCAGCAGAACATTTCTCAGAGTATCACACTCCCTCCATTGACTTGTCTTCTTCCCACAGTGCATCCTGATGCCATTACTACCCCAGGTAAACGGTGCACATGTCCCCAACTGTCCACGTGATGGAAATGAAAAAAAAAGGACCAATCAAGCCAGACCAGACTTTTTTCCGTTGCCCCAAGGTCCAGCTCTGACACTCGCGTGACCATTGTAAGCTCTTTTGATGTTGAACAGGGTTAAAATGAGCACTCTCTGGTTCTGCAGTCCCAAATTCAGCAAGGTGAGATGCGCAATGTTATGACACATTCCTCCTGTAACCAGTATTAAACACTGCTGAGACTTGTAGCACAGTATCTCTTCTGTCAGTTGGGACTAGATGTGATAGCCTTCCTTGTGGATCAGTGAGCCTCATGTCCGTAGCACCCTGTCACAGGTTTGTTGTTTGTCACTCCTTAGACCACTGTAGATAGGTGCTCACCAATGATATTTGAGAACACCCCACAAGCCTTGCAGTTTCTGAGTCTGGTCATAACGAATTGGCCCTTGCCAAAGTAGCTCAGGTCTTTATGTCAGCTCATTTCTTCCATATCCAACAACATTACAAGAACCGGCTGTTCAGTTATTGTATAATGTATCCCAGATCTAGTCATATACAACTACAATGGTGTGAAAGTGTGTTTGGCCCCTTCCTGATTTTTTATTTTTTGCACATGTCACACTTAGGTGTTTCAGAACATCAAACCAATTTAAATATTAGTCAAAGACAACACAAGTAAACAAAATGCAGTTTTTAAATGAAGGTGTTTATTATTAAGGGAGAAAAAAATCCAAACCTACACGGCCCAGTGTGAAAAAGTGACTGGCCCCCACCTTTGTTAAAACATAATATAACTATGGTTCATCACACCTGAGTTCATTGTCTCTAACCACACCCAGGCCTGATTATTGCCACACCTGTTCTCAATCAGGACATCACTTAAATAGGACCTGCCTGACAAAGGGAAGTACACCAAAAGATCCTTAAAAGCTACACATCATGCTGAGATCCAAAGAAATTCAGGAACAATTGAGAAAGAAAGTAATTGAGATCTATCAGTTTGAAAAGGGTTATAAAGCCATTTCTAAAGCTTTGGGACTCCAGCGAACCACAGTGAGAGCCATTATTCACAAATGGTAAAGACATGGAACAGTGATGAACCTTCCCAGGAGTTGTCGGCTGACCAAAATTACCCCAAGAGTGCAGCGACAATTCGTCCAAGAGGTCACAAAAGACCCCACAACAACATCCAAAGAACTGCAGGTCTCACTTGCCTCAGTTAAGGTCAGTGTTCATGCCTCCACCATAAATGGCCTGCATGGCAGAGCTCCAAGACAAAAACCATTGCTGAGCAAAAAAAAAGAACATTAAAGCTCGTCTCAATTTTTCCAGAACACATCTTGATGATCCCCAATACTTTTGGAAAAACATTCTGTGGACTGACGAGACAAAAGTTGAACTCTTTGGAAGGTGTGTGTCCCATTACATGTGGTGTAAAAGTAACACAGCATTTCAGAAAAAGAACATTATACCAACAGTAAAATATGGTGGTGGTAGTGTGATGGTCTGGGGCTGTTTTGCTGCTTCAGGACCTGGAAGACTTGCTGTGATAAATGGAACTATGAATTCTGCTGCCTACCAAACAATCCTGAAGGAGAATGTCCGGCCATCTGTTCGTGACCTCAAGCTGAAACGAACTTGGGTTCTGCAGTAGGACAATGATCCAAAACACACCAGCAGGTCCACCTCTGAATGGCTGAAGAAAAACAAAATGAAGACTTTGGAGTGGCCTAGTCAAAGTCCTGACCTGAATCCTACTGAGATGCTGTGGCATGACCTTAAAAAGGCCGTTCATGCTGGAAAACCCTCCAATGTGGCTGAATTACAACAATTCTGCAAAGATGAGCGGCCAAAATTCCTCCACAACGCTGTAAGAGACTCACTGCAAGTTATCACAAACGCTTGGTTGCAGTTGTTGCTGCTAAGGGTGGCCCAACCAGTTATTAGGTTTAGGGAGCAATCACTTTTTCACACAGGGCCATGTAGGTTTGGATTTCTTTCTCTCTTAATAACAAACACCTTCATTTAAAAACTGCATTTTGTGTTTACTTGTGTTGTCTTTGACTAATATTTAAATTGGTTTGATGTTCCAATTTAAGTACCGACAGTGATCCGGTAGGCATGTATTTTATGAGAGACAGGACTGGGCTTTTATATAGGTTTGAAAGTTATTCTACTGTACATAGAAAAAAATCATGTATATAGAGAAGCCTTTGATTACTATATTGTTACCTTCGCCACACAAACTGACAATATGTGAAGGAATCAGTATGTATGAAACATCCGTGGAATGTAAACAGTTTTTGTGTAAGCTGCAGCGTATTAAACACAGAACTTACAAAAAAGAGATATGCCTTTTTTGGCTGAAGTATATTCGCCCGACATACTTTGAATCCAGTGTTTTAATCATTGCTCTGAACCCGTCTCTCTCTACTGGATTGTTACCGTGAGGGATGGGATTCACAGATTGAGAAGAGGTGGTACAGTGCAGTGAATGTCTCGTTCGATGTGTGGAAAATGGGTCGCAAAACAGATGTCAATGATTGGCAAAAACAAGTGATTGCATTTGGGTGTGCCAAAGGCCATAGCGTGAAAGAAGTAGCTGAATTTGCAGGTGTATCGAAGCATACGGATCTAACAGGAGTGACAAAAATCCCAGTCTACAGGAAATTTTCGTCAGAATCCATGGAGTATTACATACTATTAGCTAAGTTCCAGTTACAGTGCTGTGTTCAGCTCCGGACACATTTAGCCTAAATGTGGCACAGTCACTCATGCAAGTTTCCCAGTCCCTACGTTTAGCACACAGCTTTTTCGGGTTCTTGTGCGTCTGTGATCTGTTTTATACGTGTATGTCTTTGTATTAGTCAATAAAAGCTCACAGTGAGTGTTTTTAATTGTGTTCTACCATTTATGCCCGAGATTTAACTCAGTGGCATACAGTAGTGATGTACAACTTGTCGTCTCGGTTTATGTATGCTGTGTCTTGTACTTGCACCAGCCAGTAAAAGGCCCTTATCAAGGCTGTAATGAGTACAATTTGAGCTAGTGGTTGATATTTTGTGGCCAACGCCACTAAGCTAAAGCTAGTGAGAGAATAGAGCCAAGTACAAGCCAACAACTCCTGCTATCTTTGTATATGCATGTATGTGCTGGTCAAAAATTTTAGAACACATACATTTTTACTTATTATTGACATTTACACAGTTCAAATCCAGTGAATAACCTGGAAAAATGGTACAAAGGAACAAAAGTAAGAGTAAGAAATAAAAATAAGAAATATTAACCTGAAACTGACTATAGTCTGAATTTCATAACTAAACCAAAGGCTTATTTCAGGAGACACGTCATTGTTTAACAACGGACAGCTGTACTGCAGCACTGGAAGCCTATTAAGCTTTGAAAAGTTGTGGCAAACAATTCCTACAGGTGTCCCAACTTTTTCCTACAGAGAAATTGCAAAGAAAGCCATGGCTTCACTGAGTACAGTGTCCTATACCATCAAAAGGCACTTTCAAACTGGAGAACACTGACAGGAGAAGGTCTGGCAGACCAAAAGCTACAACAAAATCAGAAGACAAGTTTTTGAGAGTTAGCAGTGTGTGTGTTTGGCAGCTCAAAGCACAACAACTTCAAACACAGCTTAATGGAGGTCCAAATAAGCAAATTCCCATTTCGACTGTGTAGTGAAGACTTCGAGCTGCAAGTTCGTGAGGTTGAGTAGCAGTATGAAAGCCACTGCTACAAAAAAAGAGGCTTGCCTCGGCCATGCAGAACCTCCAGTGGACTACTGAAGACTGGCAGAAGGTCTTATGAATCAACATTTGAAATATTTGGGACACATCACGCAGGGGGTTTTGTACGCAAGGTTTAGGCATGTACACATGGCCAAGAACACCTGCTGAAGTTCTAACCAAGTACCAGAATGGGAAATAAATGAGATTTTAATTATTTTGCACAAGACATGCTGGTCTGAGTATTTCAGAACTGGTGACCTACTGGGAGTTTCATGCACAGCCATCTCTATGGCCAGAGGTCCAAGGAAAATTGGCCAGACTGGTTCAGGTGATAGAAAAGTAACTGTAACTCAAATAACCACCGAAGTATGCAGAAAATCATCTGTGATCACGCAACACATCTACCCTTGAAGCAGAAGGTCTACAGCCGCCGAACACCACTCCAGGTACCGCTCCTGGCAGCTAACAACAGGCAACTGAGGCTATAACTGATATATGCTGGCCAAAACTAGACAACAGAAGATCGGAAAATATGTTGCCTGCTCTGATGAGACTTGTTTCTGCTGCAACATTCATACAGGGTCAGAATTTGGTGTAAACAACACGAAATTATGGATCCATCTTGCCTTGTATCAACAGTTCAGACTGCTGCTGGTGGTGTAATCTTGTGGGGGATATTTTCTTAGCATACTTTGGTCACCTTAATATCGCCTGAGCGTTGTAAAACACCACAGCCTACCTGAGTATTGTTGCTGACCATGTCCATCCCTTTATGACCACAGTGTACATCTTCTGATGGGCAATTCCAGCAAGATCCAGCACCATGTCACAAAGCTCAAATCATCTCAAACTGGTTTCTTGAACCTGACAATGAATTGTACTCAGATGGCCTCCACAGGGATCCGATGTCAATTCAACAGAGTCCATTCGGGATGTTGTAGAAGGCGGGAGGGGATGTTGGGGGTCCAACCCCGTACTAGCAAGGTGTAGCTAATAAAGTCACCAGGAGTGTGCGTGTAAATATAATGTGTGTGTACAGAGAGAGTTGGTGAAGAAAAGGTGCACAAACTCAAGCAAATATGGGGCCATGACACAAGCATATCCTAGATTTAATTTGTGTGTTCCAATAGAGATTTTTTTAAGGCAATGACTTAAGAGGTCTGCTACAGAAACCGTGCATGAACTGGTGAGTGAGCGAGTAGTGTGTCACGCATTGTATTAAACACAAAACTACTGGTGCATTACATTAAGGTTAGATTTATAAGGACCAGGGCTGCAAATTCAATTTGAGTATTTGCAACTTGATCATACACACTGCAACTGAATTTACAATGAATATGGATCAGCATCACCTACCTGAACTCCTAATGCTCAGGTGGCAGTTCACATGCAATTATACCCCACATATGAGCAGTTCCAAGTCTGTGTGACAAATCGGTTATCACAAACAGCTCTGTTAATTTATAACATGAAACAATATCGATTCCACCGTGCACGAGTGGAATCACTAGTATTCAGCATTGCACGAAACAATAGGAAGTGCTATTGCACTTTATACCATTTAAAATCAATCAGGAAATGGGTTTTCATTTTACAATCAGGATCTGACTGTTGCTTAGTCACTCAGACCGTGAACAAAACTATGCCATAAACAAATAGCCTAGGTAAACGGATTATTAAATTAGCAACGCAACAGGGACTCCATATATAGGTTACTGTACCGCTTATTGAATTCACCAGTCAGTTATCAGCGTTCAGGTTGAAGCCATACCTGCCAAACTGTGCAGCCCATGATGCGTTCATACCAAACATGTGAAGAACCAGACACTTTTTGAATAATAAAAAAATAAACACGTAGCCTATTGCAGATTCCTACTGTGCGTCTCGGTAATTCGTTCATTCCTTTTCCTTTGCTGTTTCGTATCCCAAATCGGGCTGCACACAAACTTAACGAGTCTCTCATTTAGATTTTAGTCACGGTGCGAACAACTTGTCTCCACCCGATCACTGCAGCTCCTCTCCACACCAATGCGAGAAAGAGGACATGTGCACTTGTATAGTACCATTTCCATCAACTTGCATTAGGAAACTCTCTGTCAAACGCTCGCACTGCTCGCTTCTCAACTTTCCTGTGTGCCAATACTGGAAACCGAATGGAAACAAAAAGTTTGCAGACAGGAGGAAAAGGGTAGCATAAACACACCAAACAACGGTTAGGAGAATACACCTACTTGAACCGAGAAAACAGTCGGCGAGCCTTCTAAAGCAGCTTGTCGAAGGCGGCCCATCTTCCATGTCGGACAGAAAAGCGCGTAAAACGGGAGAGGAGGAGGAGGAGGAAAGAAGAAACGCGGCGCTCGAAACTCTTTCTGAAGCCAGAGTCCGAAGGCGCATAAGCTAAGCGAAGAATCCGGTAGCGGAGCCGCGCCGGTTGGTGGTGAGGGAGAAACCGGGAACTCAGGAACAGGAGCGTACGACGATACTACGATGCTGCCTCGTGTCTCTCCGTGTGTGTGCGTGTGTGTGTGTGTGTGTGTGTGTGTCACCGCATCCCACAGCGCGAGTCGCAACGATCAAGCTGCTCATAGAAACGGTTCTCCTGAGTTCCTCTCGGCTCCGTCCGACGTAGGGAGAGTAAGAGCCGGTGTGCGCGCACACACAAACACACAGGCGAAGATGTGAACGTGTTTGATGTGTTTTCCAGGACTTAGGGGGCTGTCGGGGGCGTGATGGGACTCAGTTCACTTCGCTGCTTTTTTCGGAGTTTGAACCAAACATCCTCTGTGAAGACGGTTTCGTTATTGTTCACGGTATTGTCGCTCAGCTCGTGCGCGTTCTCCAGGTACGGCTCGCAGGCTCTGTTCCGGTTTAAACGGAATGTAAGAACTTTTTTAGGCATTGTAATGTAGACATTTTGCAGAAGGACAGAGCTCCGGTGAATTAATTAACACTAGGTGGCCATAAAAGCACATTCCTGGCAGCCACACCCATGCGAGCGCGATTAGACCAGCCATAAGTAGCAGTCAACTGTTTGCTAGTGCTGCGGCAGGCGGCCTGATGCGCTGCCGACGTCATTGCGCGTCAATGCGCGCGCACGTGTATGTATATGTGTGTGTGTGTGTGTGAGAGAGAGAGAGAGTGTAAGAGTGTGAGAGACACACACACACACACACACGCGATACTAATACCATGCCATGATTTGTTTTGTGGTTTTCATTTTTCACCTCATAATTTCACACATATATTGCAGAACATGCGTATTTAGAATCATTTATTCACCATCTTCTCAGTCCCTATGAACAAAACAACTTGGATTGTAGCGCCCGTATCACTTCGAAAAGTCCTATACCTATAACCGAATTCCTTTCATGTCCTCTCAAATACAAATTCATGTGAATTGTCCATAATTTGGAAACAGACTCCCACATTTTACTCAGACTATTAGACACCGTATAATGAAATATGCAGGATTGTCAGTTTTTGCTTGCTTGCTCCTATTTGATCCTAAAATTTTTTAACACTGCATAGGGGCGGCAAAGTGGCGCATGTGGTAAGTGCAGTCGCCTCACAGCTCGGAGATCCCCGGTTCAATCCTCACCCTGGAGTCTGCATGTCCTCTTTGTGTTTTGTGTGGGTTTACTCTGGGTGCTCCAGTTTCCTCCCACATTCCAAAGACATGCATTAGGTTCATTGGTCATTCTAAATTGGCCCCTGACTAGTGTGTTAATTTAATCCTGTATCTGTCATGATGGATGCTGATGTGATGTTATATAAAACTAATATACAAACCAACCTACTACAGAGCCATACAAGTGAACTGTATAAGCTTCAGCAGAATGCATTTAATACTTTTTAATAATGGGACTGTGGTAGCCTAGCGGTTAAGGTACTAGACTATGGTCCAAAAGGTCCAGGGTTCAAATCCCATCTCTGCCAAGCTGCCACTGTTGGGTCCTTGAGCAAGGCCCTTAACCCACCATTGCTTGGATTGTAAGACTGTATCAATTGTAAGTCGCTCTGGATAAGGGTGTCTGCTAAATGCTGTAAATGTAATATAATAATTCCATAAAACTTTCATCATATCTTGTTTGCTGCATCACATTTCATTGCGACTTCTATGGCTCGTATTATTGCTTATTTATTTTACGTCGCATCAGTTCTCGAACAGAACCAATTAACCTAACACATGACTTTGGAACGTGGGAGGAAACCGGAGCACCTGGAGTAAACCCACGTGGACTAGCACTGAATTGTTAAGGTACTGAACTGTCAAGGGTTCAAATCCCACCTCTGTCAAATTACTGCTGTTGGGTCCTTGATATGAAAAAAAAACTACAACTGCTTGTTCTATATCAGTTGGAAGTTGCTCTGGATAAGGCCGCCTGCTATATGTAAACGGAAATGTGCCTTGCCATGGAATGGCACCCTGTCCAGTGTTGGTTCCAGCCAGTTGGTTCTGTGCTGCCAATCCAAACAATACCCTGTATAAAAACTCTAATGATGAATAATAAAATCTACAACCAACCCCAAACATTGTGCTCAATAACCAGTTCCACTTTAAGGACATCTTCAGATGTGATTCTAAGGGGTACAGTTTTACTATACTACACCAAATAATTTATGTGAAATTCTCATACAAGCGTAGAAAAAATAGTGTATGGTTAAGTACTCGTTCCATCCCATCTCTCTGAGAGATTTGCCATCTTTTATACGTATTTCTATGTAGTTATAAAAAACATTTGTAAACACCTATAATTCAGCTGTAAAGTTCATGTTTGCATCTCATTTTAAGCAGCTGTTAGAAGTGATGACATCCCATGCAGGTTACATGAAAACAATGCATAAAACATAAAGCTATTTTATCCCCAGGCTCCAAAAGTATCGAGACTAAAAATCAAATCTTGGCTGCTTTATTACTGAAACACAGTCTCACTTATACTGATTCGCAGCACAAACAGCCATCTCTCACTTGTGGCGTGATTTGTTTTAGTTTAATTAGAATTAGGCTCATGCAGTGGATTATTATAGGCTGATGATCTGGTGGGTAAACAGGTTCGCTCAAGCGGATCGAGACCTCGCTGATTCTTGCAATGCTATCAATCTACTTGTGCTTGCATGAGAAGCTGCAGTTGGTTATTTAAACATGCAGCCGTTTGCCATTCGGTCCTTTGTAATTATCACACAAGTTTGGTTTCTCTTGTACGAGCCATGTTTTTTTAAACTTTGAGGTTTACTCAAAGGATTTCCTGTGTGATTTTTGACGTCCCATTGACGTCTTTCAGGCTGCACATGGCTCACTAAATGCAGACACGGTCCTTCAGTCTGTATCTCAAACTCATAACTTGGGCTAGTGAAAAAGTTTCCCTGCGATATATGAGTCGAATGACCGATGAGATATGATTAATGACGCGCAAAGTGCCAAGTAGGGACAACTCTGACCACCTGTAGAACCACGTAATAGAGCATTTAGAAGAAGAACTGCACACAGGAAATAAAGTGTAGGTGTTTGATCATAATAATGGTAGAACGATGATAATTATCGTAACTTGGTTGGCTTTCTTACTCTAAAGTTTTTGACGTTGTGCAGAACAGCTATGGTACATAAAGCATGTACTAGTATGACAGAATCATGTAGAAATGAATGGCAACAAGCTTCAGGTATGCCATGCATGTCGTACACCATTTATCAGAGCCTAATTTTAGCATCATGACAGAACAAGTGCAAGAGTAACACACATTAAAAAGGATCCTTGTCTGCAAAACTGACAGCTGGAAAAAACGAAGAGACCACTGCAAAATTGTCACTTTCTCTGGTTTTGCAAGTATAACTTAATTTCATAGCCTGCGAATGTTCATCTGGAAGCTTTATTTTACAGACCACAACGCAGATGTGATGTAAGAATATATGCATATATACACTTACTTACAGGTACATTTACATTTACAGCATTCAGCAGACACCCTTATCCAGAGCGACTTACAATTGGTACAATTTTACAATCCAAGCAATTGTGGGTTAAGGGCCTTGCTCAAGGACCCAACAGTGGCAGCTTGGCAGAGGTGGGATTTGAACCCTGGACCCTCTGGTTCATAGTCCCGCACCTTAACCACTAGGCTATCACAGGGTTGCAGGGGTTCAAGGCGGGAACAAGGTGTGTCATAGATAGATAGACAGACAGATAGAACTTTATTAATGCCGAGGGAAACTGAATAAGTCATCAAACCCACTTTACTGGGACATGTGCCCTAGTAAAACGTTGCTGTGCCCCACTAAAATTCCGGCGATAAAAAGTCAATTTTAAACAGAGGATTGCTGAGCACAACTACAGGACACCACATGCAAATTCACTACAGGCACTACATTTCCCATAATGCCCCAGCATCTTTCCAAAAGCTTGAATGGCTTCAGTCTGAGTCAGTTTCTTTCGTTTTTCTCTTGGAGTAATGGACATATGCAAGTATTAATTTGGGCGACATGGTGGCTCGGTGGGTAGCACTGTCACCTCACAGCGAGACGGTTCTGGGTTCCCAGGTGGAGTGGTCTGGGGCCTTTCTGTGTGCAGTCTGCATGTCCTCCCCGTGTCCATGTGGGTTTACTCCAGGTACTCCAGTTGTCCAAACACATGCATTAGATTAATTGAGTACGCTAAAGTGGCCCGAGTGTATGTGCCCTACAATGGATTGGCACCCTGTCTAGGATTGTTCCTGCCTTGCACCCTATACCACCGACTAGGGCGTGACCCTGTCCAGAATTAAGCGGATAAGAAAGTGAATGAATGAATAGTGTTAATTTTTAAAGAATTTAATTGTAAATCATGGTGGAAAATAAGTATTTGGTCACCCACAAACAAGCAAGATTTCTGGCTCTCACAGACCTGTAACTTCTTCTTTAAGAAGCTCTTCTGTCCTCCACTCGTTACCTGTATAATAGAAACCTGTCCATAGCCTCAAACAGCCAGACTCCAAACTCAACAATGGCCAAGAGCAAAGAGCTGTCTAAAGACACCAGGAAGAAAATTGTAGATCTGCACCAGGCTGGGAAGAGTGAATCTACAATAGACAAGCAACTTGGTGTGAATAAATCAACTGTGGGAGCAAATGTAAGAAAATGGAAGACATGCAAGACCATTGATAATCTCCCTCGATCTGGGGCTCCACGAATGATCTCAAAATGGGTCAAAATGATCATGAGAACGGTGAGCAAAAATCCCAGAACTATACGGAGGGACCTGATGAATGACCTGCAGAGAGCTGGGACCAAAGTAACAAAGGCTACCATCAGTAACACACTACGCCGAGAGGGACTCAGATCCTGCAGTGCCAGGCGTGTCCCCCTGCTTAAGCCAGTACATGTCCAGGCCCGTCTGAAGTTTGCCAGAGAGCATATAGATGATCCAGAAGAGGATTGGGAGAATATCATGTGGTCAGATGAAACCAAAATAGAACTTTTTGGTAAAAACTCAACTCGTCGCGTTTGGAGGAAAAAGGATGCTGAGTTGCATCCCAAGAACACCATACCTACTGTGAAGCATGGGAATGGAAGCATCATGCTTTGGGGCTGTTTGTCTGCAAAGGGGGCAGGACGACTGATCCGTGTTAAGGGAAGAATGAACGGGGCCATGTATCGTGAGATTTTAAGCCAAAACCTCCTTCCATCAGTGAGAGCATTGAAGATGGAACGTGGCTGGGTCTTCCAGCATGACAATGATCTCAAACACACCGCTCGGGCAACGAAGGAGTGGCTCTGTAAAAAGCATTTCAAGGTACTGGAGTGGCCTAGCCAGTCTCCAGACCTCAACCCCACAGAAAATTTGTGGAGGGAGTTGAAAGTCCGTGTTGCCCAGTGACAGCCCCAAAACATCACTGCTCTAGAGGAGATCTGCATGGAGGAATGGGCCAAAATACCAGCTACAAAAACCTGGTGAAGAAGGTTTACAGGAAACGTTTGACCTCTGTCATTGCCAACAAAGGTTATGTTACAAAGTATTGAGTTGAACTTTTGTTATTGACCAAATACTTATTTTCCACCATCATTTACAATTAAATTATTTAAAAATCCTACAATGTGATTTCCTGGATTTTTTCCCTCATTTTGTCTCTCATAGTTGAAGTGTACCTATGATGAAAATTACAGACCTCTCTCATCTTTCTAACTATTAGAACTTGCACAATCAGTGGCTGACTAAATACTTTTTTTGCCCCACTGTATATTAGAAAACCCAAATTCTTCAAGGATCTCACATAACTCTGCTACAAATAGTGCACAAGACACAAAGTTTGTGTTAATCACCATGAATAATGAATATTCTGCACAACATGCATGTTCTCATATAAAATATGGGATGCTAAAAAGATGCTAATATAAAGCATAAATGCTAAAACATATGTGTCTGCTCACCCTGGCAAGAGCTCCTTAATGCACAATGTTTGCTGTGTGAAACCGCCATAAAAATGACCTTTAATCCTGAGCCTAACTCATCTGACTCCAAATCACCTTTAGTTTATTGGTTTACAACCTGTTCAATGCATTCATGTAAAAAAGAAAGGCTTCGAAAGAAATTCTGTGTCACTACCTGAAACGATATGATTGGTGTGTGTTCGGGTTTATTGTTAGCATATTAAAAAATGACGTAATTTTTAGACCTGCTCCGCTAAAGAGGTACAATAAAGAGGTGTTCAAATGACACTTGTGAAGATTAATTAGAAAAGTATGAATGAATCAGACACAGGAGTGCTGCTGGGGTTTTAAACCACATCAGTGTCACTGTTGGACTAAAAATAGTCCAATAACCAAAAATGTCCAGCCACCAGCATCCTGTAGCAGCATCCAGTCAGCATTGATGAAGGATTAGAGGATGACTAACACAAACTGTGCAGCAACAGATGAGCTACTGTCTCTGATGGTAGACGATCCACTCATACCAGCACAACACACACTCACACTAATACATCACAACCACATCAGTGTCCGTGCAGTGCTGAGAATGATCCTCCACCCAAATACCTGATCTATGGGAGCCCTGTGGGGGTCCTGACCATTAGAGATCAGAGTAAAGGGGCCTAACAAAGTATGTAGAGAAACAGATGGACTACAGTCTGTAATTGTGAAAGTACAAAGTGATAGGAGCACTACAACTTAAATAAAGAATAAGCAGAATATAAATTGGATGCTTAAGACTTTTGTTAAAAAAAAGAACTATATATAAGTATATATAAAAATATATAAATATATGCAAAAAATCCAAACCTGTGTGAAAAAGTGATTGCCCCCCTTTTTAAAACATAACTATGGTTTATCACACCTGAGTTAACTGTCTCTAGCCACATCCAGGCCTGATTATTGCCACACCTGTTCTCAATCAGGACATCACTTAAATAGGACCTGCCTGACAAAGCGAAGTACACATAAAGATCCTTAAAAGCTACACATCATGCTGAGATCCAAAGAAATTCAGGAACAATTGAGAAAGAAAGTAATTGAGATCTATCAGTCTGGAAAAGGGTTATAAAGCCATTTCTAAAGCTTTGGGACTCCAGCGAACCACAGTGAGAACCATTATCCACAAATGGCGAAGACATGGAACAGTGGTGAACCTTCCCAGGAGTGGCCAGCCGACCAGAATTACTTCAAGAGTAGCGACGATTCGTCCAAGAGGTCACAAAAGACCCCACAACAACATCCAAAGAACTGCAGGCCTCACTTGCCTCAGTTAGAGTCAGTGTTCATGCCTCCACCATAAGAAAGAGACTGGGTAAAAATGGTCTGCATGGCAGAGTTTCAAGACAAAGACCACTGCTGAGCAAAAAGAACATTAAAGCTCGTCTCAATTTTCCAACATTTCAGAAAGGAACATACCAACAGTAAAATATGGTGGTGGTAGTGTGATGGTCTGGGGCTGTTTTGCTGCTTCAGGACCTGGAAGACTTGCTGTGATAAATGGAGCTATGAATTCTGCTGTCTACCAAAAATCCTGAAGGAGAATGTCCGGCCATCTGTTCGTGACCTCAAGCTGAAACGAACTTGGGTTCTGCAGCAGGACAATCATCCAAAACACACCAGCAAGTCCAGCTCTGAATGGCTGAAGAAAAGACAAAATGAAGACTTTGGAGTGGCCTAGTCAAAGTCCTGACCTGAACCCTATTGAGATGCTGTGGCATGATCTTAAAAAGGCCGTTCATGCTCGAAAACCCTCCAATGTGGCTGAATTACAACAATTCTGCAAAGACGAGTGGCCAAAATTCCTCCACAACGCTGTAAAAGACTCACAAACACTTGATTGCAGTTGTTGCTGCTAAGGGTGGCCCCACCAGTTATTAGGTTTAGGGGGCAATCACTTTTTCACACAGTTTTTTTAACATCAACATCCCACCTCACTAGGGCTGCACAATATATCGTTTCAGCATCGTCATCGCGATATGCACATGCGCAAGAGTCACAGTTAAGCTTAATGAAATCAAACACGTCATGCTACAACTTTTTTGCTACTCTCCCTGACATAGCTATCAGATATAATTTATTTTACTGGTCTATAGCTGCTCATTTATTTGTATAGCTACTTCAGGAAAAAAATATTGCAATGTCATTTTTTCCAGTATCGCACAGCCCTACCCCTCACCCACTTCAGCAACCTCAGATCGATCAAACGACTTGTTACAAGTACTATTGTGACAACAATATGAAATTGATTGGAGCAATTGCCATAATAATTCTGCGATGCTTTTTTGGCGTCATGAGAAATACCAGCATCAGAATACTTTCCTCCAAACACATTTCTGACACAACAGCTCTCCCATTCACAAGCTACTAAAATAACACGACGGGGAAAAAAAATAGCTGTTTTTGAGGAAAGAAAGAGGAAACGTTTGTGAAACATCATTCCTCCACAGTCTCATCTTATACAAAGTCTTGACAAATTTACCGTCCCATTCATTTCATATTGTGCTCTTTCATTTCTGTAGCAGCTCATATGCTGGATCGTTAAGCATGCAAAATTGGGAATCAAAGAAACTTGAGCTGCTTAAAATATGTATTAAAACAGTGTTTCTAATTCAGCACTTCATTGCCTCTGGTGTATATCTGCGCTGTCAAGAGCATGTGCCGTACTCTTGCCGAAAATGAGAAGGACGGAGTAATAATCATGCGTGGAGGAAAGTTCTCTATAGCAAACTGAGCCGCCACATGTAGGTGGGCACGCGCTACCGCCCGGCACCGATGCATTAAGAAAACCCAAGAAAATATCTGCTAGGGCTTTTGTCAGATGTGACTTAAAAGAGCCATTTTATGCCATTTTCCTCTTTTATGTCACACCCCCCTCTCTCGTTATTAACCCCCCTGTGAGGAGCCCATAACGAGGATTTGTTGGCGAGACACTGGTTATGATGTCATCCTCCTCTGTTAGGCCTTTGCTAATTTGTGTGTCTATTATGCTTAAAGCTTCTAAGTATTGCTACTGACTGTTGATGAAAGCAGCAATAGAATTAGATATTTTAAAAATGGAAAAAAATAAGGATTCTTTTTTCCAGAAATAATGATTTATGTTTTTATATCATTTACATTTACAGCATTTAGCAGACGCCCTTATCCAGAGTGACTTACAATTGGTACAGTCTTACAATCCAAGCAATTGTGGGGTAAGGGTCTTGCTCAAGGTCCCAACAGTGGCAGCTTGGCAGAGGTGGGATTTGAACCCTGGACCTTCTGGTTCAGAGTCCAGTACCTTACCCGCTAGGCTACCACAGTCCCATCATTGTAGACTGTCATTGTAAACCCAAGCTATTTCATGTTTTTTTCCTGGTCAACTTCATTTAATTTGCTAATAATCTTCCATTCCTGCATTTCAGCCCTGCAACACATTATAATCATGATTTGGTACAAAAGCAGTATTCACAAAAAGCCTCTGAGGTAAAGATGGCCAGAGGATCTCCAGTTTATCAATAAATGTTTAAGAAAATGATTGGAATGTTTTAAAACAATGTTCCTCAAATAAAGACCGGAAGGTATTTATTTCTCCATCTACCATGCATAATTTCAGGGTGTAAAAGGCAAGGGCACAAGCCTACACTGAAGAGGCGTGATCTCCGATCCCTCAGATGGCACTGCACCAAGAACCGTCCTTCATCAATAGCTGATAGAACCACATGGGAAAAAGATTACTTTACCAAACCTTTATCAAGCACTACAATATGGAGTTACATTCACAAATGCCACTTAAAACTTTACTGTGCAAAAAAGAAGCCTTATGTTAACCATGTACAAAAGCAGTGTTGAATTCTCTGGGCTCTGAGGCATCTGGGATGAACCATCACACAGTGGAACCGTGTATTGTAGTCAGATGAATCAGTATTCCAGATCTTTCTTGGAAGAAATTGACACAGTGTGCTCTGGACCAAAGACAAAGAGGACCATCCAGACTTTTATCAGCAACGATTCCAAAACCCAGGTCATGGTATGGTGTTGGGTCAGTGCCCTTGGAAAAGGTCATACACTTCTGTGCAGCATTAGTGGTAGCCTAGTGGGTAAGGTAATGGACTATGGACCACAAGGTCCAGGGTTCAAATCCCACCTCTGCCAAGCTGCCACTGTTGGGTCCTTGAGCAAGGCCCTTAACCCACCATTGCTTGGATTGTAAGACTGTATCAATTGTAAGTCGCTCTGGATAAGGGCGTCTGCTAAATGCTGTAAATGTAAAATGTAACAACTAATAAGCTGCCTTCAAGACGACATCTTTTCGTCTTGTTTTGAAACATTTCAATAATTTTCTTACACATTTGTTGATACACTGGAGATCCTCTGCCCATCTTTACTCCTCAAAGACTCAGCCCTTTGTACTTCTTTTGTACCCAATCATGATTATAATCACCCGTTGACATGACCTGTTTGAAATCATTATTATTATTATTTTTACATCACTGAACCTAAATTGCCCCTGTCCCAACTTGTTTTGGAAGGTGCCACAGGCCTGAAATGCAGGAATGGATGTTTATTATGAAATGAAGTCAAACAAGTCAGATCAAATGAAGGAAGCCAAAAGACCAAACAAATATGAATTAAGAGGAAATTAGTCACTAAAAGCATGAATTCATTAATCCAATAACTTGTCCCATGTTCAACTCCTTTGTGTTAGAGGCTTGGTATTTGAGCAGAGAGCTTCAAAGGTTAAAAATATTCCTGCTAACTGCTAAGTCAATGATTCACAAATATTGCTTACATACTAATTTCTTATTTAATAACATTTCTTTTGCAGAATTGTGATCAGCATACCACGTCAGCTGCCTAGAATGTAATGAACTTACATAAGGCACTCGGCTGGGCTAAAATGAGGTCACGATCACAGCACTGAAAACCAAGCAAACCAGCTCTCTGCAGTGAAAAAACTACTGAATCTCATATATTAATGAAGATAAGCCAATCAATCACAAAACAAATACATGTAACAAAACAATACATAGTTGGTTGAATGCATAAAATAGATCATATTTGGTACCAATGCTGATTTAAACTCTCAAATTACAGTTCACCATATCTCCTTATATTACCAGGCTTCTGTATCATATTTTTATAACAGCTTTAATTTTGCATTGTCATTTGTGGTTTCAACCCTAATCCAATCGCTTTTTTCTACAAACCCAAATCAGAAAAAGTTGTGACAGTATGGACAATGCAAATAAAAGAAAAACACAGTGTTCCTTACATTTATGTTGACCTTTAATTCAATGCAGATGGTATGACCCCAAAATATTTCATGTTTTATCTGATCAACTTCATTTCATTTGTTAATACACATCCATTCCTGCATTTCAGGCCTGCAACACATTACAAAAGTTGGGACAGGAGCAATTTAGGGTTAATAATGAGGTACAAAAAAAAATGGAACAACTGATTAATGGTGTGATTCCGATCATGTGATGTCAGCAGGTTATTATAAACATGATTTGGTACAAAAGCAGTATCCACAAAAGGCTCCTTAGAGGAGCAAAGATGGGTAGAGGATCTCCAGTTTGGCAACAAATGTGTAAGAAAATAATTGAAATGTTTAAAAACAATGTTCCTCAAAGAAAGATTGGAAGGGATTTACATATTTCTTCGTCTGCCAAGCATTATCATTAAACTTTTCATAGAATCTAGAGGAATGTCAGTTCATAAAGGGCATAGGGGCAAGCCTAAATTGAAGAGGCGTGATCTCCGATCCCAAACCAGTGATGCATCAAGAACAGTCATTCATCAATATATAAGATAGAACCACATGGGTAAGGGATTACCTTTTTTTCAAGAATTACAAAATTGAGGTACATTCACAAATGCCACTTAAAACTTTACAGTGCAAAAAGAAGCCTTATGTTAATCATTAGTTAACCAGAAGCAGCATCGACTTTCGTCGCTGTGTGCTCCAGACCAAAGATGATAAGGACCATCCAGACAGTTCTCTGCAACACATCCAAAAGACAGAGTCTGTCATGGGACGGGGCTGTGATGTCAGCATTAATTCAGAAATATACATCGAGATTTTAGAGCAACATATGCTGCCTTAAAAAAGACACATTTTCCATGGACGTCCATACATTTGTTTTATACGACAATGCAAAACCACATGCTGCACACCTTACAATGGCATGGCTGTGGAAGAACAGGGTATGGGTACTGGACTGGCCTGCCTGCAGTCCTGACCTGTCCCCAGTTTCTGAAGTTATATAAACTTTTGAAACAACAAAAACAACCATGTGACAACCACAACCCATTACCCCCATTAAGAATGGGACAAAATAACACCTGACACACAAAACCGCTTGGTATCCTTGGTGCCAAAACGTCTTTTAAAAGTTATGAGAAGGAATGGCAACATTATAGAGTTGCAAATGCTTTACTGTCCTAACTTTTATGGACTGTGTTGCAGGCCTGAAATGCAGGAATGGGATGTTTATTAATAAATGAAACAAAACTGACCAGACAAAACTTGAAAAATATTGGGTTCATACTATTTTCAATAATTTAACAGTCAAAGTAAATGTAAGAAGCACTGCATTTTTTTTTTGCATTGTCCACACTGTCCCAACTTTTTCTGATTTGGGATTGCACCATTCAGACACTTCTAGAGCACTCGAGTAGCTGAACGAGGAGCAGGGCACGAGAGAGGGTAGGGCGAGTGTTTGGTGGGGGGGATGGGAGGTTAGAACATATGGAAGTAATTTATAATCCAATAACTATCGCTGTGCCTATGCGCTTGTGTTAGCGGTGAAGTAAGCATTTGTGACGTCTGTGCAAGGCTGTGAACACCAGACCACATAAGTGGCACTGTTCCAATTTCTTTTGTTTTGATTTGTGAGGTTTAGGTTTGGATCCATATGAAGCAAGTTTAAATAATGTTGTACATCAAACCCAATAACGTATTCATATAGCAGAGACGTTATAGTTCGTCAAGGAGCAGCACAGCCCTGCACTCCACCATTTAATTCACAAGTCCCCTTATAAGGTTCTTCTTTGTTGGAGAAATTATTGAAATACGTGGTTTTGGACTGCAGAGTCTGAACACAGCGTATATGTTAACAGCAAGATTATAGTGGTGTGAAACAGTGTTTGCCCCCTTCCTGATTTCCTATTTTTTTGCATTTTTGTCACACTTAAGTGTTTCGGAACATCAAACCAATTTAAATATTAGTCAAAGACAACACAAGTAAACACAAAATGCAGTTTTTAAATGAAGGTGTTTATTATTAAGGG
>JAJAGP010000159.1:0-127664 GCA_025084515.1 Ancistrus triradiatus
TCCATTTTCTTACAATTGCTCCCACCGTTGATTTATTCACACCAACCTGCTTGCCTATTGTAGATTCACTCTTCCCAGCCTGGTGCAGGTCTACAATTTTCTTCCTGGTGTCCTTCGACAGCTCTTTGGTCTTGGCCATGGTTGAGTTTGGAGTCTGACTGTTTGAGGCTGTGGACAGGTGTCTTTTACACAGATAACGAGGTCAATCAGGTGCCATTAATACAGGTAACGAGTAGAGGACAGAAGAGCTTCTTAAAGAAGAAGTTACAGGTCTGTGAGAGCCAGAAATCTTGCTTGTTTGTGGGTGACCAAATACTTATTTTCCACCCTGATTTTCAATTAAATTCTTTAAAAATCCTACAATGTGATTTCCCGGATTTGTTTTCTCATTTTGTCTCTCATAGCTGAAGTGTACCTATGATGAAAATTACAGACCTCTCTCATCTTTCTAAGTAGGAGAACTTGCACAATCAGTAGCTGACTAAATACTTTTTTGCCCCACTGTATGAGTGGATCAGACACAGCAGTGCTTTTGGTGTTTTTAAAACACCTCAGTGTCACTACTGGGTTGAAAATAGTCCAGATCCTTTCTTCAATTTGTTTTACGTGGAACCAAGGTGTTCTGTTCAGTGTTTTCAGAATGCTCCTAAATCAAGACATTTTTATTTAGTCAATTAACAGATTCACTCATCAAGAACTGATACACACTTAAAATTCATTCAGATTATTTGTCTACAACTTGTCTTTTAAGGTAGATATTCTATTGTTTGCTTCTACATACCACATCTCTAGTTTTATCTAGTTAATTCTGAACAACTGACTCTAGTTTAGGTACTCTTTAAACCTAGATTTATTACATGGTGTATTTAGGAATTTCTTAGAAATGTCATGGAATTTGGGAACTGCAAGGAATTTAGGGATTTCATCATCTACAGTCCATAATATCATCAAAAGAGTCAGAGAATCGGGAGAAATCTCTGGAAGTACTCGGCAAGGCCGAAAACCAACATTGAATGCTTGTGACCTTCGATCCCTCAGGCGGCACATTGGAATTGGGGTTGTAGTAGTGCTGGGACTTTCTCATGGGTCCTGCCTGCCTGTTTTCTGCTGATTGGGCAGGGCATTGTCTCTAAGAGCTTGGCTTCCTTCCTCACATGTGCCTTCAGGTGTGTGTGCGTTTGTGTACGGATGTATACAAATGCATGTTCTGTACTGTTTCACAGCTGCCCTTCCTAGAGCTAAATGCTACAATATAAAGCAGTCAGCATTTATCTATTCATAAACCACGAAATAAATAGAAACAGGGTGTGTCGGTAAAGTAAGAAACTGTTCACTATGCAGTCGACATCTGTTGTTTTTCCAAATGTCATTCTTTATATCATGTTAGTGGTAAAGATAACAGGTTAGATTATTAAACCGTTCCCATACACTACAGTGGGAATTTGGGTTATAGGACTTTTGACCGTTGTTTAGTAATACCTATGTAGAAATGCTTTTTTCCCCCCGACAGTATAAGAATACACTTCGTCTAATGCTATTTCGTTAGACTAGCCCAGAGTATGCAAGTTTGCCTTATGAGTACATTTGTTTACAGGTACAGGACACCTGCGGTCAGTGTGTCTGTCCCAGAATGCACTGGGCTCCACTGGCTTTGAGCTGGTGCTGAAGACCCTTCCGCTGCAGCACCTTACTCATCTGGAGCTTAATGCAGTGTGTAAAGGACCATCAGATCAGCCTGCTCTGGACCTACTCACAAAGCTTCTAACTCAGGTATACACACACCAACTCCAGCAACACAAACGCCTCGGGCTATACAGTACTGCAGTGGTTCCCAGGCAAATGAATGAGACATGTTTGAGCACTGCCATTTTTGAGCACTTTAGTTTAGTTATCATCTCTCAGGCAGCTGCGAGAAAATTGATTTTCTCAGTCAGTATTGAGAAAATATGTTAAAAGCAATGAATGCTGTTATATCGTAAAAATGTGGGATGCATCATGCATTGACAGTTTGTTTTTGCTCAATAAGAACTTGCAGTTTTATATGAATTGCAATGTTTAAAATGTTAAAAAAAATTTTTTTAATTTTAATTTTATTTTAATTAAACAAAAAAAATCTAATGGAATTTGGATGTCCAAACTCCAAAAATGTTTGTCTTGATGTCCTGACATTTTTCTTTAGAATTCTCTGATATAATTCAGAATTCATTGTTCCATCAATGATGGCAAGCCGTCCTGGGACAGATGCAGCAAAACAGGCCTAAACCATGATACTACCACCACCATGTTTCACAGATGGGATAAGGTTCTTATGCTGGAATGCAGTGTTTTCCTTTCTCCAAACATAATGCTTTTCTGTTAGACCAAGAAGTTCTATATTGGTCTCATCCGTCCACAAAACATTCTTCCAATAGCCTTCTGGCTTGTCCACATGATCTTTAGCAAACTGCAGACGAGCAGCAATGTTCTTTTTGGAGAGCTTTCTCCTTGCGATGCCATGATACACTTTCACAAACATCTGCTGTGAAGAGCAGACTTTGATAGATCCCTGTTCTTTAAATAAAACAGGGTGCCCACTCACACCTGATTGTCATCCCATTGATTGAAAACATCTGACTCTAATTTCACCTTCAAATGAACTGCTAATCTTAGAGGTTCACATACTTTTGCCACTCATTAATATATAATAGTGGATCATTTTCCTCAATAAATAAATGACCAAGTATAATATTTTTGTCTCATTTGTGTAACTGGGTTCTCTTTATCTGCTTTTAGGACATGTGTGAAAATCTGATGATGTTTTAGGTCATATTTATGCAGATTTCGAGAAAATTCTAAAGGGTTCACAAACTTTCGAGCAACTCTGTATGTGGAGAAGGATTTCTACTGCAGCAGTATAATGACCCAAACCATGCATTAAAGCTTTGCAACAAGGACCAAATGTGATCAAGGAGTGCTGATAATCATGGATTTTGATCACAGCATGTTATGAGATGTTATAAGATGGATCATCAGATTTGGAGCTTGTGGAGTCTTTGTCAGCTTGAATGCATGTTGCCATTACAGCAAAAGGGGAACATACTAATTACTAATAAATATTTTTTTTCAAAGGGTCAGCTTTTCTTCAAATTGTTTGATTTGATTTCTAATGAAAACCATTGTATTAAAATCAAGAAAAATGCAAAATTGAAGCATTTTTATTCATGCTCTCAGAGGTTGGGCATCCACTGTGCATCTTTGGATCTGTATATTAGATGAATCCACCAGAAGATATTTCTGAACATTACCTTGTTGTATTTTGGAAATAGAAGCTGTTCAGACGTGTGTGTGGCAACCCTTTATGATGTTTAGAAGGTTTAAAGCAAATTTTCTTGGTTAGGGTGTGACTTGCACTTTGCATGAGCTGCAAAAAGTTTTTTGTTCATCAACTTTGGTGGTGATGTGTGCTTTACACAATTGTCTGCGTCCTTCCTGTGCATTAAAATGTGTGACCAGTTCAGTTCTTATGGCGGCTAACAACAACACAAGAGGGTCTCTGTTCACAGTCTTCCTATAAGCTTTCCATTTGCATTCTTGACCTGCATTGTCGGCACACTTTAAAATAGCTTGTTTTGATTTAACATTAAAACAAAGTCACACTGCTGCTGTTAACATTGTCTTATAGTGTTGCATGGACCACTTTTATGGCACAGAAAACAAAGATCTTGAAGGTGTAAGATGTTGCAAATGTGTGTCTGTTGAATTTCTTTAATGTAAACTGCAGTGTTGTAGGATGGATTAGTCACTTAAAACAAGCAACTACATGGGATTAAGTTTTTATAATGGGTTGTTGGAATGTGTGACATGCACTTGCACCCTGTTCTATGTGTTTCAGTGTATATGTGTATGTGTATGTTTCAGGGTGACTGCTCACTCACACACTTGGGCCTTGCTGCAAACAGCTTGACTGATCAGAGCATTTGCTGTCTTGCTAGGTATGCTCTTGCATGTTACTCCTAAAGACCGCAGCTGTTATAGAAATTGCATACTACATCTGCCTAGAAGTAGTATGCAGTATGCAGCCAAAATGAAAAAGTAATAGTATGCTATATCGAATACAGCCCGTCTCTTGTAGAGATGCACAGATCGATCGGCCGGTCCGTTTCACATAACTGATTCTGTTCCAGTCACATTTACCTTGTTCAGCGCACGACGGCCACACAAACACAGCCACACATGAACAGCACATTTAATTCAAATTCAGATTCCGGGTTGTTTTGAATGCTACTTAGTCATCTGAACAGTTTCCCTAAATAGCACAGTAATAAAGAGTGGGTAGGTATCCTAATGAGGGTGTAGGCATTCATTTTGGACACAACTGTGACTTTAGCATGGAAGCTCTTCAGAGCGTGCGGTTTGCAGTACATGGATGGCAAAAATGAGCCATGGAAGAACAGCTCTGAAGACGTTCAGTGCAAGTAATTTAGTAAGACGTTTAGAACAGCATCACCCCGCTGAATATGTGGAATTTGGTGGAACTAACAAAGGCAAAGAGGTTAAGGATGAGAGCGCATAGTCAGACACAAGCCAGCAGCCCCTGCTGCCTTTCTTTAGCAATGAAGACGTTTCTAAAAAAGAAAAGGTGAACACAAATGTTTCTGTATGATGTAAGTCATAATTCTTAGCCAGAAAGACAGTCGGAACCAGCCAAAATTGGAATCGGCCGATGATGTTATAAGAAATTTTGAATCTGCGAAGAAAATTATGATACAACTGTGATTATATATGGTGCTTAATATCATTGCAGGCATTGTAATACCACTGTATGAAAGTGTGAAAGTGGCACACTGTGCTGACAGTCTCTGACGTGTATTCTCAGCCCCAACTACCCTGTGTGTGAAGGCTGGTTCTGTACATAAAACGAGCATCTGCATTGGTCAAAGGATTTCTGTACATAGGATCAACCAGTTGGTAATCAGTTAATGTCTGTATATTTTAGGTGTCTGCCTCTCTGTCCATCTCTGGTGTCTCTGGACTTGTCATCCAATCCGTCTGTGACATCAGTGGGACTCCACAACCTCCTTACTGCAGTTGGACAGGCACGGTGTCCTCTGACTCATCTGAACCTCCAAGGTAAGCTATCTGTAGAGTTTGCTTTTGTATCAGCACTTTGTGTAGAGCCATGTTATATGCTGTAATGACTCCAGAGAATCTGATTGCCTTTAATAATAACAACTCCCATAAGATTCATTTGCATCTTACAGGAACGTTTTATTGTGACTAAAATGGTTTTATTTATAGTGTCAATATTCTGGTGTTCAATTGTAAAGCTGTTGTTTCTTACAGAACTATAACCTTTTAAATCATTGTGACAGGTTGCCAGGTTTGTGGGCCGTGGGACGCAGTGTGTTTGGACAACTTGGCAGAGTGTGTTCGGGATCTGCGACTGTGCACTCAGAGGCTGAACAAGCTGGATCAGGAGACACTACAGCACAGCTGGCCTGGTCGTATCCTCTCCCGAAATTCTAAATTCCTCCTTAGTATCGCCCCTGATTCACAGTGACTCACTTTGTGTTGGAGAACTGACGTCGAGGTTTCTGCTCTCGGCTCGTTTTCTATATTATGAGTGATGATTTTTATAAGTGTACAAATGTGTAACGTATTTAAATGTGGTGATCTGCTGTGTTGTGACAGGAGCGTGTGGATACATGCTGAATTTTTAGAGAAGTTTAGGACTTTGTGCCCATACACCATTCCTGATGAGCAACCTCTGTTTCTAATGAAACCCAGTCTTCAGCAGGTGGATAACCTGATGAAGTGGCATCATAGGGCAAGAAATGATGCAGATGAATATTTCTGTTTATGCATTTCTCTTCAGATAGAGCCCATATGGAAAATCTTGTAATAAAATTATAACTTCTATGAATATGTAGTGCTGATCCGTTGATTTGAAAGCAGCCGTTGTACTAATGTTCCTGTTATTCCTGTTATTAGAAAAGCAACAAACGTCATTTGTCCAGGGCTGCTGAAACTTTTGCCTAAAGCCCTTCCTAGATGGGACTAAATTTATATGGTGTTCTAGGGTGATTTCCGCTTTTATACAGTGGTTCAAAAAAGTATTTAGTCAGCCACTGAATGTGCAAGTTCTCCTACTTAGAAAGATGAGAGAGGTCTATAATTTTCATTATAGGTACACTTTAAGAAGCTCTTCTGTCCTCCATTCGTTACCTGTATTAATGGCACCTGTTTGACATCATTATCTGTATAAAAGTCACCTGTCCATATCCTCAAACAGTCAGACTCCAAACTCAACCATGGCCAAGACCAAAGAGCTGTCGAAGGACACCAGGAAGATAATTGTAGAGTCTGGGAAGAGTGAATCTACAATAGGCAAGCAGGTTGGTGTGAATAAATCAACTGCGGGAGCAATTGAAAGAAAATGGAAGACCTACAAGACCATTGATAATCTCCCTCGATCTGGGGCCCCACGCAAGATCTCATCCCGTGGGGTCAAAATGATCATGAGAACGGTGAGCAAAAATCCCAGAACTACACGGAGGAACCTGATGAATGACCTGCAGAGAGCTGGGACCAAAGTAACAAAGGCTACCATCAGTAACACACTATAACGAGAGGGACTCAGATCCTGCAGTGCCAGGCGTGTCCCCCTGCTTACATGTAACCAAAGGCCTACCATCAGTAACACACTATATAAACGAGAGGGACTCAGACATCCTTTCAGGTGTCCAGGCGTGTCCCCCTGCTTACATTTCCAGGCCCGAAAGAGCTGTCTGGTATATGCCAGAGAGCATTATGGATGATCAAGAAGAAGATGGATCGGGAGAATATAATGTCAGATGTCATGATGAAACCAAAAATAGAACTTTTTGGTAAAAACTCAAAACTGGAGGAGGAGGAAGAGAAGAATACTGAGTTTGCATCCCAAGACCCACCCATAAAGTACTGTGAAGAAAAATGGGGGTGGAAACATCAGTGGCTGTTTGTGGGGCTTGTTTTTCTCCAAGAGGGGAAACAGTGGTGACGGCACTGATCTGGAGGTTGAGGGGAGAATGGGAACGGGGGGGGGAAGACCCGATGTGGGGAGGTTATTTCTTTCTTCCCTATTTCCACCATACCTACTGTGAAGCATGGGGGTGGAAACATCATGCTTTGGGGCTGTTTTTCTCCAAAGGGGACAGGACGACTGATCTGTGTTGAGGGAAGAATGAACGGGGCCATGTATCGTGAGATTTTAAGCCAAAAACCTCCTTCCATCAGTGAGAGCATTGAAGAAGGAACGTGGCTGGGTCTTCCAGCATGACAATGATTCCAAACACACCGCTCGGGCAACGAAGGAGTGGCTCCGTAAAAAGCATTTCAAGGTCCTGGAGTGGCCTAGCCAGTCTCCAGACTTCATCCCCATAGCACATTTGTGGAGGGAGTTGAAAGTCCGTGTTGCCCAGCGACAGCCCCAAAACATCACTGCTCTAGAGGAGATCTGCATGGAGGAATGGACCAAAATACCAGCTACAGTGTGTGCCAACCTGGTGAAGACTTTTGACCATTTGTCCTCTGTCATTGCCAGCAAGGGTTATGTTACAATGTATTGAGTTGAACTTTTGTTATTGACCAAATACTTATCTTCCACAATAATTTACAATTAAATTCTTTAAAAATCCTGCAATGTGATTTTCTGGATTTTTTTTTTTCATTTTGTCTCTCATAGTTGAAGTGTAGCTATCTTGAAAATTACAGACCTCTCTCATCTTTCTATGTAGGAGAACTTGGACAATCGGTGGCTGACTAAATACTTTGTTGCCCCACTGTAGCTATTACTCTGAGATCATTTCCATTCAGATTAGCCATGTCTGTTTTTCTCCCGCTTCCCCTGAAAATTATAGACAGTTATTTACTGGTTAAATTCCAGGTCTAGCTGGTCAACTGGCTTCTAGCTACTTTAATATGATTACACTTTCCATGTGGATGTTGCATACCAATCATCAAAAAAAAAAGAAATCACACCCACCCTCTGTCTCCCCGGCACCAAGCAAAGAGACAGTTTAGCATCTTTATTTCTGAGTTCACCCTACTGAGTCATGTTTGATCACTTCACTACATAGTACTAATTTTATTTTCAGGGTCACATCTTTAAAGTGCTTTCTATTCGAGCTTCTTATGTTGCTGGTAAACGGGCTCTAGAGCCACCCGTGTTTCTTAGATTGGAAGTCAAACAGCATGAGCTACTTGTACACAAGAAAGAAGGGGATGCAAGAATAATGCCTTGAAATTTTTTTATTGCACAGTAGCTGACACTTCTGGTGCATGTCAAATTTTAATCCTTCTTTTCAGCCAGTGAAATATTAACTTGCAGTATTTTCATTACACAAAAAGGATTCATTCATTTAATTTTTTTGTTCACTTCTTATCACTTAGATGTTGGAAAGCTCCTTTCCGGGTCTCTCTTACAAATCTTTGATGAAGGTCATGTCCATTTGATCTCTAATATTAAAAAAATATAAAGGAAAAAAATTGCATTGCAGAAATTGCATGTATTATAAAGACTGAATTTACACACGAAAAACTCACTAGCAAATGCCGATGTTGGCGCAGATGGTTTGTGGATTATCAGTTGTAGAAATCTCCTCCACCAGCACATCAAGGTAGCTCCTAATCATGCTCCTACAGATACTCTTCAGAAATCCAATTTGATCACAGACCGACAGCACTTTTCTTTTTATGGTGTCCTGTTGTTTAGATCATAAGACTTTTTAGTAACTGTGTAACTGTTACTGTAACTGTTCCTGTGATTAACACTCACCGCATTGTCACCTTTGGTGAATTCTTGCTTCACTTTCCTCATGGCCCACTTGCATGCCCAGCAGATACCGGGGAACTGTTCCTCAGGCTTCAGCAAATCAGGCTCAGCCTTGTCAACAGACTTTAAAAAAGTGACCAAATCTGACTGAATGCAGCATTTTAAATTTCTGTTTTATAGTCTAAAAGATTAATTCAGTGTGGGGTCTCTAGATACTTTAAAAACTATCTAATGTAAACCAAGATAATATTTCAGACTAAAACATACCAAATTGTCATCACGGAGATCCTCAGCAGAGCCGATTTCCAGGAATTTCAGGTGAACAGCACAGACTGAGTAGCAGAGAAAAACAACACAAAATCCCTTCAACAATAGCAGAACCAATACAGTCTTGTGTGAAAGACCCCTGGCCAAAATGCATGTTCTGTTGATTTTCACTGAAAGAAATAATGTAATACAACCTCATACGACCTTATAACCTTAACATAGGGAGCAAACGTAAATATGACATATTTTGCTCATTTTTAACGAATATGGCTTTAGACTTGCTGGGAAAAAACAAAACAAATCTTTTGTAAGGTCTTCGAACTTAAATATGTCATGTGTTCCATGCAGAGGTTGTGTTAACGTCCTTTCGATCAAATCAACAGTTGATCCCCAAACTAAGACAGTATATGACCTCCTAGATCTAAACATTTTCAAGTACAAACCTTGATCACAGTGTTAAGTAAAAAAGTAAATTATTTGACATTGTGTAGAATTTTATAGTTGTTGGTTTTACCTGAGCCTATGATTAAAGAGGCAATGAGGACGTTCCTGAGCATGATGGTGTCCAAAACAGTAATAGAGAGAGTAATGATGTCTGGAGATCTGATCAGACTGCGTTGCTGCAAGTGTCTTTTATAGCCCTCTCCCACCTCACATTAAGTTGTTGCTTTATCGCTTTGTCGCCACAGTGTTGCACAGTGACATCTCTCAATCATCTCAGCGACTTGTGCAAAAAACATAATCTATCTATTTAAATAATATATTGGAAATGTATAAAACTATACTTGTAAGTATAGCACAGCAGATGTTATACATAGTGTAAGACCATTCAAGATGTTTCAACATTTGCAGCATTTAGCAGACACCCTTATGCAGAGCAACTTACAACTGATCCCTTTGCAGGCTCAGTCTGTAGGCAGGAATGGACTCACAGGACCATAAGCACGGAACCATCATTTCTGAGTTACAGACAGTCCAGAGGATGGATTGAAGATCTTGCTCAAGGTCTCAATAGTGGCAGCTTGGTGGAGAAGGGATTTAAACTCACAACCTTCCAGTTAGGAGTTCGTTATTTATTACTAATAATTACTATGTCCCATACCCCGTTAATGCAGTTTAGGGCTACTGGGGGACCAGGCCATAATCAGCATGCCACACTCACTCACACTGGGACACTTTAGATACACCAACTGACCTAAGACGTCTAACCACTGCACCACCACACTGGGGGCAACTTGGTAGGTAGCACCATCGCCTCACACCGAGAAGGTCTTGGGTTCGATCTCCGGTGGAGCGGTAGGTCCTTTCTGTGTAGAGTTTGCTGTGTCTGCATGGGTTTACTCTGGGTACTCCGGTTTCCTCCCACAGTCCAAAGACATGCAATAGGTTTACTGATTATGCTAAATGGGCCTGACCTGAGTTTGTGTGTATATATATATATATATATAAAATAAAATATATAAAATGTGTCAGGATTATCTGATTTATTTTGAGTGTGTTTGTGTTTTGGTTTGTGTATTTTTATTTCACATTTCTGTATGACTGTTATTTATAATTAATTACAGTCTAACCTCATTATCTCACCCCCTTTATCACATCATCTTTTGCCATTTGTGATGGCAGGATGGATTTCCCTCCATGCATTTTATCTTGAAAAGCCAAGCTCTCGCCAAGCTTAAAGTGTGACAAATGTCCTGCCAGTAGTGAAATTCTACCCAGCTAAGCCACTAAGTTGTAGACTGTCAGTAGGTGGCACTTTTAATCCTACTTCAAACTTGCAGCTGGATGATGTACAGCCCCTGTCTGTTATCAGAGATGTTATATAAGGTAGGAAACGTATGAATGAGACTCTAGTAAAGAAGGCCCGCCCAATCATTAGAAAGACCCAATCGTCATATTAGTAAATGTGTCGGAGAGGGGGGTGGCAAGTCTTGGCCCCTTTGTAGTGGAGGGATGGGAACATGCAGTAACCAGAATAACCTTTGAACTCAACAACACGATTTATATGCAAATTATACCAGCGATTCTAAATATGCATTTTAAATGTTAATTTCTCTTTCAGTTTAGTATGTAGGTCTCTCTGCATTCATAGAGGTAGGGAGTCTGGTCTTGTATGGCTAGAAATATCTGCCCGGTGGTGTTATCAAGATGGTGGCAGAGTGAACAGTCTTATGATGATTTTGCTGTTATTCATCGCAGACTGGACTTCATGTGCTTCGCGTCACAGAAACAATCGTCAGTCACAGACTATTTGAATAATTGAATAGAAGCTATACATGTAGATTGTAAATGTGATTGTATGTTCGTGGGGCTGCTCAGTAAAACACCTCATGTCAGCATCAGGAGTGAATGTCACTTTGTCTATTTTTTTGTAACCATGTTAAGTCACCAAACTCACCTCTCGACAAAAATAGCCATGAAACTGATGTGGTTGAGATAACGAGTTTAGACTGTACTACTCATTATGGTTGATTAAGTGGAGGTATTAAGTTAGGTTTGTTTTGGTTGTTTGCTGCCACTCTAGTCTGATCCAGAGACAAAAGCAGTTCTGGTAATGTCAGTTTTACTTATAAGCTACTTCCCACTTCGACTCTTGTCATCAATAAAATCTGGCTTGAAGACTCTCATGTCTGGTGTCTTGTTTCTGCTGGTGTGGTCAATTGTCTGTGCGCTGAACTTTAAACCCTCATGTTCCACATGATCATACATTACCCCCCCAATCATTGTTTGGGGTGGAGGATGTAACAATGAGACTACCTCTGATATAACCTTGAATGTTGATGTAACCTTGTGGCTGTCATTGAATGGCCATTGATGCTGTAGAGCGACGTTATCGAATCAAAACTCTTTCTTGGCTATTTCTTTTTATGTAGTTTCAGACATTCCTGAAATAAATGAAATACTCTGCCAAAAATGTAAGGAAGCAGTGATAATACAATTGAATCATACCAAAGGTCTGGATACCAGGAGAAACAGTAATCACATCATGAGATGCTGATGCTGTAGTATAGCTCATTTTTAGGACTGTTAACGTCAACTTTAACCCACTGTAATATGTCTACTTTCCAATGTGGATAATGCATACTAATTGTCAATGAGCTCTAGAGTCCTTGTCTCTTTGACTATAATTCAAACAGCATGAGCAATTTGTACAAAATATTAAAGACACAAATTAATACCTCGAAATATTTTATTATTGCAAAGTAGCTGACTTTATTTGAGCATGTAATATTTTAAACATTCATTTCAGCCAGTGATCTAATGCTTTCATTACATAAAAATGCTGAGTTTACAATCATTTTAGGTTACAGAGGGGAAAAAAAGTATTTAGTCAGTCACTGATTCTGCAAGTTCTCCGACTTAGAAAGATGAGAGAGGTCTATACTTTTCATCATAGGTACACTTCAACTATGAGAGACAAAATGAGGAAGAAAAATCCAGGAAATCGCATTGTAGGATTTTTAAAGGATTTAATTGTAATATATGGTGGAAAATAAATATTTGGTCACCCACAAACAAGCAAGATTTCTGGCTCTCACAGACCTGTAACTTTTTCTTTAAGAAGCTCTTCTGTCCTCCACTCGTTACCTGTATTTAATGGCACTGTTTGACCTTGTTATCTGTAATAAAAGACACCTGTCCACAGCCTCAGACAGTCAGACTCCAAAAATCAACCATGGCCAAGACCAAAGAGCTGTCCGAGACACCAGGAAGGAAATTGTAGACCTTGCACAGGCTGGGAAGAGTGAATCTACAATAGGCAAGCAGGTTGGGTGTGAATAAATCCACTGTGGGAGCAAATTGTAAGACATACAAGACCATTGATAATCTTCCTCGATCTGGGGCCTCCACGCTTAAAGATCTCATATCGTGGGGTCAAAATGATCATGAGAACGGTTGGAGCAAAAATCCCAGAAAAAACTACACGGAGGGACCTGATGAATGATCTACAGAGAGCTGGGACCAAAGTAACCAAAGGCTACCATCTGTTACACACTACAACCGAGAGGAACTGCTGCTTAAGCCAGTACATGTCCAGGCCCGTCTGAAGTTTGTCAGAGAGCCACATGGCTTGATCCAGAAGAGGATTGGGAGAATATCCATGTGGTCAGATGAAAACTAAAATAGAGCTTTTTTGGTAAAAAAAACTCAACTCGCCGTCTTTGGAGAGGAAGAGTTCTCTGAGTTGTGCCATGCCTAATGTGAAGCATGGGGGGTGGAAACATCATGCTCTGGGCTTGTTTTTTTCTGCAAAGGGGACAGGACGACCTGATTCCATGTTAAGGGAAAGGGACTGAACGGGGGCATGTATCGTGAGATTTTAAGCCAAAACCTCCTTCCATCAGTGAGAGAATTGATAGATCAAACGTGGGCTGGGTCTTCCAGCATGACAATGATCCCAAACACAAGGTCCTGGAGTGGCCTAGCCAATCTTCAGACCTCAACCCCCATAGAAAATTTGTGGAGGGAGTTGAAAGTCCATGTTGCCCCAAAATATCACTGCTCTAGAGGAGATCTGCATGGAGGAATGGACCAAAATTACCAGCTACAGTGTGTGCCAAACCTGGTGAAGAGACTTACAGGAAACGTTTGACTTCTTTCATTGCCAACAAAGATTATGTTACAAAGTATTGGAGTGATGAACGAAATTTATTGACCAAATACTTATTTTCCACCATAATTTACAATAAATTCTTTAAAAATCCCACAATGTGATGTGATTTGCTGGACTTTTTTTTCTCATTTTGTCTCTCATAGTTGAAGTGTACCTATGATGAAAATTACAGACCTCTCTCATCTTTCTAAGTAGGAGAACTTGCACAATCAGTGGCTGACTAAATACTTTTTTGCCCCACTGTATGTATTCATTCATTTTATTTTATTCACTTTTTATCACTCAGTAGTTTGGAAGCTAGCTTCCAGGTCTATCTTACAAATCTTTGTTGAATTTCAGCATGTCCATTGATCCCTAATATTTAAAGAAAAGATGAAGGGGGAAAAAAAATCAGAATGAAATCCCACAGAAAGTTGCACATATTGTGAAGACTGAAGAAAGATTTACACACAAAAAAAACTTACTAGCACACTTTGATGTTGGTGCAGATGGTTTGTGGATCATCAGTTGTAGAGAGCTCCTCAACCAACACATCAGTGTACTTCCTAACGACTCTCTTACAGATACTCTTCAGAAATCCAATTTGATCACAGACCAACAGCAGTTTTGTTTTTATGGTGTCCTGTTGGTTAGATCATAAGACTTTTTAGTAACTGTGTAACTGTTACTGTAACTGTTCCTGTGATTAACACTCACCGCATTGTCATCTTTCGCAAGTTCTTTCTTCAATTTCTTCATGGCCCACTTGCAAGCCCAGCAGATACCGGGGAGCTGTTCCTCAGGCTTCAGCAAATCAGGCTCAGCCTTGTCAACAGAATTTTAAAAAGTGACCAAATCTGACTGAATGCAGCATTTTAAATTTTTGTTTTATAGTCTAAAAGATTAATTCAGTATGGGGTCTCTACTTTGTACTTTAAATACAGTGTGTGTTGTTGGCTGGGAAAAATAACATATTATAACTAAAACATACCAAATCGTCATTAAGGAGATCCTCAGCAGAGTCTATTTCCAGGAATTCCAGGTGAACAGCACAGACTGAGTAACAGAGAAAGACAACACAAAATCCCTTCAACAATAGCAGAACCAATACAGTCTTGTGTGAAAGACCCCTGGCCAAAATGCATGTTCTGTTGATATTCACTGAAAAAAATTATGTAATACAACCTTATACGACCTTATAACCTTAACATGGGGAACAAACGTAACGCATATGTTTTAAGACTTACTGGGAAAAAAACAAAACAAATCTTTTGTAAGGTCTTAGCACTTACATATGTCATGTGTTCCATGCAGAGGTTGTGTTAACATCCTTTCAATCAAATCAACAATTGGTCCCCAAACTAAGACAGTATATGACCTCCTAGTCTTAAACATTTTCAAGTACAAAGCTTGATCACAGTGTTAAGTAAAAAAGTAAATTATTTGACATTGTGTAGAATTTTATATTTGCTGGTTTTACCTGAGCCTATGATTAAAGAGGCAATGAGGACGTTCCTGAGCATGATGGTGTCCAAAACAGAAACAAAGAGAGTAATGATGTCTGGAGAGCTGATCAGACTGCTGCAAAGTTGGGCTAAGTCTCTTTTATAACCCTCTCCCACCTCACATTAATGTGGGTTTTTCTTCATTGTGTGACCACAACCACAGTGGCAACTCTCAATCTCAATCATCTCTGGGACTTAGCAGGAGAACTTAACAACACAATTTTTTTTTTTTAACAACTCCTTTATTTTTTTGAGAAGTATATATATATACATATATACAGCCACTGATTGTGCAAGTTCTCCGACTTAGAAAGATGAGAGAGGTCTGTAATTTTCATCATAGGTACACTTCAACTGTGAGAGTCAAAATGAGAAAAAAAAATCCAGAAAATCACATTGTAGGATTTTTAAAGAATTTAATTGTAAATCATGGTGGAAAATAAGTATTTGGTCACCCACAAACAAGCAAGATTTCTGGCTCTCACAGACCTGTAACTTCTTCTTTAAGAAGCTCTTCTGTCCTCCAATGGTTACCTGTATTAATGGCACCTGTTTGACCTCGTTATCTGTATAATAGACACCTGTCCACAGCCTCAAACAGTCAGACTCCAAACTCAACCATGGCCAAGACCAAAGAGCTGTCGAAAGACAGCAGGAAGAAAATTCTAGGACTGCACCAGGCTGGGAAGAGTGAATCTACAATAGGCAAAGCAGGTTGGTGTGAATAAATCAAATGGTGGGAGCAATTGTAAGACATACAAGACCATTGATAATCTCTCCTCGATCTGGGGCCCCACGCAAGATCTCATCCCATGGGGTCAAAATGATCATGAGAATGGTGAGCAAAAATCCCAGAACTACACGGAGGGACCTGATGAATGACCTGCAGAGAGCTGGGACCAAAGTTACAAAGGCTACCATCAGTAACACACTATGCCAAGAGGGACTCAGATCCTGCAGTGCCAGGCGTGCCCCCCTGCTTAAGCCAGTACATGTCCAGGTCCATCTGATGTTTGCCAGAGAGCATATGGATGATCCAGAAGAGGATTGGGAGAATATCATGTGGTCAGATGAAACCAAAACTTTTTGTTAAAAACTCAACTCATCGTGTTTGGAGGAAGAAGAATGCTGAGTCGCATCCCAAGAACACCATACCTACTGTGAAGCATGGGGGCGGAAACATCATGCTTTGGGGCTGTTTTTCTGCAAAGGGGACAGGACGACTGATCCGTGTTAAGGGAAGAATGAACGGATCCATCTATTCAAGAAAATATCCCCCACACCATTACACCTGCAGCAGCCTGAGTTGTTGATACAAGGCAGGATATCTCCATGCTTTCATGATGTTTATGGCAAATTCTGACCCCACCATTCGAATGTCACAGCAGAAATCAAGACTCAACAGACCATGCAACGTTTTTACAATCTTGTCCAATTTTGCTGAGCCTGTGTGAATTGTAGCCTCAGCTGCCTGTTCACCAACTTCTGACCATATATAGGTGGTGCATGTGATTGGCTCAGTAGAGTCAATATGTGTGTGAGATATGTGTGTTAATAAGCAGTTGAACAGGTGTACCTAATAAAGTGGTCACTGGGTGTATTTTTGTTTAGATATTCTTAGGTTTATACATTTAGATTTATGAAGGCAGATTATTTCCATGGTAGCTTTTAATGCTACATTCATAAATCATCTTTTAAATCTTTCATCTTTAAATCTAAAATACTTTAATCACAGCTCTATAAAAAGCAGGCATACCACGAGGTGGTTGCTTTTAAATTTTGCAATCTGAACTGAAGTCGCTTGAAAGAGTTTAGCAACAGACACCTTAGAGAAGATTTCAAAAGGGCCCAGATTGGAGCATATTAAAATATCTAAGGGCCTGTCTCTCTTTCGAAATATTAGTCATAAACAATTCAAAATGGGAAAAGTCACAAATGTACATACCAGTTAATATTTATTTAACTACCTAATTTAATTTTTGCACAATAACTGCCCCAGGATATCAAAAGAGTGAAAAATACCACAACTTAATGCAGATTACATTAACATTTACAGCATTTAGCAGACACCCTTATCCAGAGCAACTTATAATTGATACAGTCTTACAATCCAAGCAATTGTGGGTTAAGGGCCTTGCTCAAGGACCCACCAGTGGCAGCCTGCCAGAGGTGGGATTTGAACCCTGGACCTTTTGGTCCATAGTCCAGTACCTTACCCGCTAGGCCACCACAGTCCCAAACATTTTCTCAGTCTTTCTCATGTAGATTGTATTTTATTGCACAGCTGCTGTGCATTGCCAGACCTATGGAACTCAACAAAGCCAGACTTATATTTCTTAGCGCACATAACCAGTTATGTTTATTTTATTTAACGTCACTTTTGGCATCACTGGCTTTATGTACTGCTGTCGCCATCTGGCGAAAGGAAAAATTGCAACGTGCCGACGGGCCACTGACAGTGTGTTCTTGTGATGCCGTGGGAAAACTAAAACCTGTCCGCGGGCTCATTTGGCCCTAGGGCCGGATTTTGGACACCCCTGCCTTAGAGGGTTCCACGAAGTAGACCAGCTAGTTACCATATTCGGAAGTGAACGTAAACTCACTAGTGACTAAGGACTTTCAGTAACCTGTTACTGTTTTGATAGTGTATCAGTGTTCTGTTGTCATTCGCTACTTTCGTATGCAGTGTTTTCACGGAAAAACCCCACAATCACAACAAAATAAAGTACCTCATCAAGAATATACAGAAGACCTAAAATAAACGACGATCGTTCTTAGCTCTGCATTCTCCAGCCCAGTAGGCGGCGGCATTAAAGCTGCGTTTCCAACTACAATTAGGACGTCAAAACAAGAGAAGGGGAGGCGGAGCGACTCTGAGCTCAGGAGCTAGCAAACAGTTCACAATGGTGAGGCAGCAGATTTCTCTTCTGTTCACTCAGACGCTTCTATGCTTAAGAAAGAATGGGTTTTTAACACTGTATGATGGATAGACTTGAATTCGTACTCGAGTATAGCCATTATATCTGGTTTTAAAGCCGACTGTCATTCGCAGTGGTTTATTTTACACTAAGAGTCGTAGCTAACATTAGCTTTAGCTAGCTAGCTGTTAAGCAGAGCAGTCTTTATGTAACCGGCGTTTCATTAGCGTTACCGATCCAGCTTCAGTTATTGCGATAAACTACTGCACATGTTACATTAGCAGACTAGAGTCTGAGCTGACATGAGTCTGAGCTGACATGAGTGTTGCTGTGTAATTGTACTTGGTGGTGATGTTAAGCTAGCCTAGCTTCCTGGTGACTTGTCTTTACCCTGCACGTCAGTGTGAGTCCGATCCATCATGACCGTGTTGTGTGTTTATGCGTTGTGCTGAACAGGGACAGAACCAGAGTGGTGGACATGGTCCTGGAGGTGGAAAGAAAGATGACAAAGTAAGTCTTCTCTGTGGCTGAAACGGCGGCTTGGTGTTTGAACTTGGCTGATAAAGACGTTTCATTTTCAGGACAAGAAAAAGAAGTATGAGCCCCCGATCCCCACAAGAGTTGGAAAGAAGAAGAAAAAGACGAAAGGACCTGATGCTGCAAGCAAGCTGCCTTTGGGTAAAGTTGGCTCTTTTTTTTTTAATGTACTTCGAAGACTGTACTGTCATGGTACAGGTATGTGTCATTTCAGGTCCTCATTAAGTTCTGTGAAACAGGTAGTTGACCAAAATGGTCACTGACTGGACATTCCCATAGTCACATAGTCTTTTTAGGCCACTGTAATGTAAATATAATGGGTACGTTCACAAGATAACTCTTAAGTGCGTCAGAGGTACTTCTGAAAACACAAGTGAAACACAAGCCTAAACTGTTTTACATTTACAGAATTTAGCAGACGCCCTTATCCAGAGCGACTTACAATTGATACAGTCTTACAATCCAAGCAATTGTGGGTTAAGGGTCTTGCTCAAGGACCCAACAGTGGCAGCTTGGCAGAGGTGGGATTTGAACCCTGGAACTTTTGATCCAGAGTCCAGTACTTTAACCGCTGGGCTAGCACAGTCCATGCACATTCTGAAATGGTCCAGCAAGTACACATTCTAAACCTTTTGTAATGCTGTATTGTACTGTTGTGATCCTGCGTAAGGGAAAGCTGTAACACGTAAGAGAACGGTATGGTAGACCTGACACTTGTTTGATGGGAGCCAAGAATGCATTGATACAGTTTGAAGAACAGCATGGAAGATCAGCCAGATGATAGAAAGACTCAACGAGGGAATGTGAACCACTTTATATAGTTAGAAGTGAGAGCGCATATACAGGTAGGAGGGAGTACTACTTACAGTAGGACAGGCACATACACTTAGTAGCTACTAGCTTAGTGGAACTGGGATCCTCAGCCTTTCCATTCATAGCCCACTGCCTTGAACACTAAGCAGACAGTGATGAATCCTGCTATTTTTCATGGGTAATATGATATTGTAATATGAAAAGGCTTGGTCTGGTTATGGCCAATTATTTTAATTTTTTTTCAGAAATGCAAACTTAAATATGGCATATTTGGAAAATGTTATAAAGAAATAAGTCAATTAAATACTAAAATTTTACAAAAGCAGTAGTGTATCACCTGGACATGGTGGGTCCAGGACCTTTGCGTAAGGCTGTGCTTCTCTCAGAGCTCTCTGTATTAACCAATACAGACAAGTGTCATACAGAGAGAAAGTGTAATTCTGTCCTTCCAGCTGAGAAAAGTGTTTATATTAATGTCAAAGTGGCAGTCTTGTAAGCTTATTGGTTTTGAGCTGCAGTGGTTTTTCTCTGGTGGGAAAAAATGGGTTACTAGAGATGCACAAAAAACTGGCCATTAAACATTTCCACAGAAAGAGAAAATTGAAGGCCAAAGGAGACAATATTTTGAAATATTTGAACAAAGTAAAGATGGTAATGTAAGGTGAGAACAGAGGTGAAAGCAGATTCTGAGAGATGCAGCTTGCAGAGCTAGTCCAGATTCAGGAACCAGGAGCAGGGCCGGGCTAGAGGGTGTGTGCGAAAGTCTGGGATGGAATCTGGAATACTGGAAACAGAGGCAGCTTAAAAGTTAAATAAGTTGTGAAATCAAGTGTCAGACCATTTGAATAATTTATGGAGGTAATAAATAGAAGGTACTTTAAAACTCTGGCCTCATTGTCCTGCACCGGGCAGTGCAGATGCATTCAGTTCAGCTTAAGCAGCTGCAGATTAGCAGTGAAACTGTTGCTACTGTGGAATCATTAGATGAGTGAACGCTAAGATGACGGTTTATGTGAGGGATCAGTAATCATTTCTGTCAGTCAGAAAACAGCAAGTAAAAACAGCAATACCTTTAAGATTTATTTATAAATCACATTAAAATTTGTGTTGACAAAGTTGCAGTAAACAACAGTAGAAGTAGATCAACCAAATGGGTAAGAGTACTGAGAAATAGAATCATTTCAATAACTTGTCAATAATCCAGTACCTTAACCAACTACTGTCCCACATATGAGCCTTCAACTTAATTAATTAAAGGGAATTGTTTTAGGGCTAGTCCTGGTTAACTGATTTTTTTTTTTAAACTCTTCCCATTCCTGATTCATGAATTCTAGTGTAGGAAGAGTTATGCGAAAAAAGTCTAACCATGTCTACCAGTGGAATCAAACATGGTGTGTTTGTGTGTATTTTATGTCCTTAGTTACTCCCCACACACAGTGCAGACTGAAGCTGCTGAAGCAGGAGAGGATCAAGGACTATCTGCTGATGGAGGAGGAATTCATTAGGAACCAAGAGCAAATGAAGCCGCTTGAGGAGAAACAGGAGGTATCGTCGTGTACTAAGACGATGTGGGATAATCTGTGAAAGTGCAACGTCTTATTTTGCTTTTCTGTCCTCTGTGATAAAAACCAGACTACACTCTCTTACTCTGCTGCTCCTTACAGGAAGAGAGGTCCAAGGTGGATGACCTGAGAGGGACACCAATGTCAGTAGGAACTCTTGAAGAGATCATTGATGATAACCACGCTATAGTTTCCACCTCAGTGGGCTCGGAGCACTACGTCAGCATCCTCTCCTTTGTGGATAAAGATCTTCTGGAACCGGGCTGCTCTGTTTTACTGAACCACAAGGTATAAGATTTCCACTGAGTGTTAGAACACAGACACCAGAGCTGCATGAGTATAGCTCAGTATGGATGTCGTTCATTCATTAAGCCATCAAAGTGCAAAATGGATTTCTTGCACTTTTATTAGATAAAAGTAAATGGCTTCTTATGAACTGCATTGTGCAAGCCTGTTTTCCTTGTGGTGAAAACATTGTAACAGGGCTCGTCTCTCGTCACATTTATATTCACATTTATTTTCTGCCTTTTATGGATTTTGTACCAGGATTGCATTCTGATAAGATTTTAGCTACGTGTCCAATGAGCCAGACTGAATTCTCATTTCTGTTTCATGTGTAATCTGTAACTTGGTTCATAGCGCTGGAACATGCGTTCTGTGTTGTTTACATTTCTTTCTTTTTGGTGCAAAAGATGGTTGTGGCAGTAAAGGTCACTAGTGCACTTCAGTTTAGTTTCTCTAAGCTAAGAGAAAAGTGAGACACTCGGATAGTGCAGCAGAAATTTGGTAGCCTGCCACGTCATAGGCTTGGGTTTGGGTCCCAGAGTTACCTTCCAGCTGGTCCAGAACTGGCTGTATTTGAGAGAGGGGAGGCCAGACATAAGCAACTGCCACCAGAAGTCCTGAATGATGGACTAGTCCAGGGTATATCTTTGCGTATTCCATGAAAACAAGAAGATAACTTAAAATCAGAAAGGTAGAACCATACCATATTTCTTTCTGCCAATTTCAATTCTCTTTTGTCAGCAGGTGTCGCAAGGGTTGTCTCGTACTTGTTTTCTGTCATTCAGTTGTGAATTAGATGTATATAGGACAGACTTTTATGTTATGTCTGTCCTGTATATGGATGTTAAGCAGCACTGACCAGTAGTAGCTTTGTTTTTATAAGTAGTTTGCATTTTATTTTTAGACAGTGGTATTTGTTTGAATATATATATATATATATATATATATATACACACACACACACACACACACACACACACATTTGGTTTATGTAACATCGATATCATCCTCCACTGATGATGATATCGATGTTACAATGTTACATAAACCAAATAAACAAACAAATATGACTTAATACACCACAGGCAGTGAAATGAAATCAATATGTAATGTTTACAGTCTGTCCTCTCTTTTTGTGTACACACTGCGCTGCAGGTGAATGCTCAGACTGATGTGAATGGCTCTTATTGCAGGTGCATGCAGTGATCGGTGTGCTGATGGATGACACGGACCCTCTGGTGACTGTGATGAAAGTGGAAAAGGCTCCACAGGAGACGTACGCCGACATCGGAGGCCTGGACAGCCAGATTCAAGAGATAAAGGTAGTAGAGGATCTGTTGTAAGGAAGCTGTCAGGAGAATCTAGCCAGTGTATCTGTATCTATTATCTATATATTTATATATTTGCTTTTCATATCTATGGAGCTGCTCATAATACGTATTGTCTCTTTATGTAGGAGTCTGTTGAGCTTCCCCTTACACACCCAGAGTATTATGAGGAGATGGGAATAAAGCCTCCTAAAGGAGTCATTCTGTACGGGCCACCAGGGACAGGTCAGTCAAACACCTAAATAACATGGATGCTTCATTTGAATGGGTTTAGTAGTGAAGTGACTGCAGCAGCAATTAATCAGTTAACACTGAATACTTAGGCAAGACCCTGCTGGCTAAGGCTGTGGCCAATCAGACATCTGCCACGTTCCTGAGAGTGGTGGGCTCGGAGCTGATTCAGAAATACCTGGGTGATGGACCCAAGCTTGTTCGTGAGCTCTTCAGAGTGGCAGAGGAGCACGCTCCCTCCATAGTCTTCATCGATGAGATCGACGCCATCGGAACAAAGAGGTAAGAGATTTATTCATTAATTGATACAAAAGGCTATAGAAACAATCCAGTTTTTATATACTCTATGTAAACCAACACTTAGTGGCCACTTTATTAGGTACATCATCCTAGCAGTTGGATTCCACAACATTACACCAGCCTGAAACGTTAATAGAACACAGGATGGATCCATGCTTTCATGTTGTTTATGCCAAATTCTGAGCCTACCATCCGAATGTCGCAGCAGAAATCGAGACTCTTCAGACCAGACAGGTCTGAGCTGCTGCTGTAGCCTGTCTGCATCAGAGTTTGACATGATGTGCATCCAGCTGGCACCAACAAACCTGCCATGTTCAATGTTCAGCTAAAATTACCACATTCTGACGCTCAGTTTGAACTTCAGCATGTCGTCCTGACCATGTCTACATGCCTAAATGCATTGATTAGAAATTTGCATTAACAAGCAGTTGAACAGGTGTACCTAATAAAGTGGCCAGTGAGTGTATATCCTGCTGCTCTTATAACTAAGATGTAACTATGATTATAACTATATACAGCTGTGTCTAAGTGAGTGCTGGGTTTTTAATTAAATATGTAGGTGACTAACAATATTCCACATTCTTGGCACATATTAATGTTGAGTTATTACTGCCATTCAGTGTTAGAATTGTTGCCTGTACAGACCTTTTTACTCACATAACTCACAGTTTCAGCAAGAACATCTTCACTTGGTGTAATTAAATGCTAACAACTTAACTTACAGTATCAGTATCTTCTAGCCAACTCCTTTTACTGAAGTCCTGTCTGGAGTAAGACTAAATTCACAAGGGGTCCTGGGTTGGGTGGGTTTGCCTGCTACTACTTGCTGCAGGTCTTCTGGTGTATGAATCAAAGTTGGTCAGAAACATTCCTGAAACTCCAGTTGGAGGCTTTGAGTCCCTGCACTATTTAATTGGACATAATGTTGAGAGGATTTTATTCTCTCATCAGTCGGCAAATGGGAAAAGCCAGATAACACTGACTGAGGTAAAGGGTGATTTTAATGGCATCTTAAATATAAAACATCACTTTGAAAGTATGTGCAATATACAGTATAATTATACACCAATCAGCCATACCATTAAAACAAGTGACAGGTGACGGGAATAACATTGGCAATGGACTGCTGGGAAACTCTGGGTCCTGACATTCGTGCGGACGCTACTTTCACACGTATGACTTACCTGATCCAAGTACACCCATTCATGGCAGCGGCATTCCCTAAAGGCAGCAGCCTACTCAATAGGATAATGTGCCCTGCTACAGTGCAGAAATTGTTCCCAAATGGATTGAGGAAAGAGTGCAAGGTGTTCACTTGGTCTCAGTTACCCAGATCTCAGTCTGTATCTGTGGGACATGCAGATACCAATTCCAACCCTTGGAGGCCCCAACTCACAACTTTGATGACTAAAGGTATCTGCTGATATCATCTTTATGGATGGCACAATTATTACATAATCGTCTAATCGCAATTATTTAAGGTGGTCGCAATTAAATGAACTTATCCCAGTAATGCAGGACTACAGCGATTTTCCACAGTTGGTCGATTTCTGCAACAAGCAGAATGTGAATTGGGTGTACTGGGTCGTGGCAACGAAGTTTAAATAACAGAAGGCAGTAAATTAATTCATTGAGATGTAATGAGGTTAATGAAAACAAAGTTGGAGCTCTAATTTGGTGCTGTAACATGTAGAGGGCGGTACTTACTAATGGTGTATTTGTTAGCTGTGTAGTTAATTCTATATTTTTGGCATGTGTGCTAGCAGAATGAGTTTTGTTGCTGGTATTTTCACTTTTGTCATGCTTCGTATTTTAATTTTTGTAGAGGTTTTGGGTGCGTGGATATGCACTGCATCATTTGACAGTAAGCAGTATTCGCTGCTAATCAAACATGGCTAGCAGGCAAGGTGGCTGTTCAGTCACTTTAGGCTTGTACTTCATTAGTTGCATTCAGTGAACAGATATATAAATCATTAATCACAATTAATTATATGATAACTAATCATCTGCTAAAGTTTCATGATTGTGACAGGCCTACTTTTTTCAACCTTATTAGGCATACAGTTGTAATTTATTTATTAAGTTAATAAATGTATTGTTCAAAAAACTAGTGGGGGTGTGAAAAAGACAATTAAAAATGATTTGTATGACAATTAACCGTCAGCTAAAATGTCATGATTGTGACAGCCCTAATCATCTTGGCATCAGCTTCCACAGTACAGCTTCAGAGGTCTTGTGTAATATATATCAATCATGACATTATAGCTGATATATGTATGTATGTATGTGTGTGTCTGTGTCTGTGTGAGACACTTTACTGTTCAGATCCGAGTAAAAATTAAATTATTTTCCATGCAATTATGATAATTATGATAAACCAGCCCAATCCGAGCAGATATCTGTTGTGCTTCATTATTTTAAATTTCTAAGATTTTTATAGTTACAAAATGCTCACACAACTTGTTCTCTGTGCAGGTATGATTCAAACTCAGGAGGAGAGCGGGAGATCCAGAGGACCATGCTCGAGCTACTGAACCAGCTGGATGGATTTGACTCCCGGGGCGACGTTAAAGTAATCATGGCTACCAACCGGATAGAGACCCTGGACCCCGCCCTCATCCGCCCAGGTTCATTACTGAGCTAACGTTTCACATCCACTGCATTCTGCTGCCTCTTATGAGGGATCATGATACATTCTTATCGAGTTAGGCTTTTTTTTCTAAGCTCTCGTGACCCTTTGTACAGACTAAATGCTTTGTGTGTGGCTCTACAGGTCGTATTGATCGGAAGATCGAATTCCCGTTGCCAGATGAGAAAACCAAGCGCAGAATCTTCCAGATTCACACCAGCAGGATGACCTTGGCGGATGACGTAACCCTTGATGACCTCATACTGGCCAAAGATGATCTTTCAGGCGCTGACATAAAGGTATGACGTGACATAAAGGTATGACGTGATTTCAACATGGAGTCAGATTTTAGAGGTTCAGTCATGATTTGAGTATAATAAATGATGACTTGCTTCTAACATTAAAAATATATATATATTTTTGAGCTATATTAGGGCCAGTATTTACCCAAAGAACTTTCCCAGACTAATCAGTTTGTCCTCCTAAATGCCTAAAAGGTGTTTTACTTTTACTTGACAGTCAGTTTCCTGAAATAATCTTTTAATGGGTGTTCTTTTGCCATTCAGTTATGTCCTTGGAGTCTGATAGTCTGCCTCTAATGGAGGATGCAGCTATTTTTCGAACCCAGGGAGCTTATCTCTAATGAATGAGGAACACATTTTTTCCATACTCGTTAAATTGACTAATTTTAGTGACGCACCAAAATAAAAATATTTGGCTGACCACATTGAGCTTAAAACTGATGTTTGTTTTTTTTGTTGTCGTTTCCTGAATGATACCTTCAATGAACACCGATTGCAAATCACTTTCCTGATATCTGTAGGTCATGAATTGGTTCCACACAGCCACCATTTCATTCTTAATCTGCTGCCATTTGTGCAGTATAGCAAAGGAATCAGTTACTACTTTAATTTGTCGTACCATTTAGCATCATGTTAAAGCTTTCTTCAGGCTTCCTGAGCACAGCCCCATGTCAGCACTGGGTACCTTGTTCGCCCTTGAATGCCTTACTGTGCTCACATTCTGCCCGTCTTCGCACTGTCCGTTAAGGATTCTATTTAAACCCCATACTCTGAGATAAGCCTTTGTTCACCATGCTGTGTTTGTTGACTACCTGCCTGTCTCCATTCCCTGGACCTGCCCAACTTTAACCTTTTTTATTCGTCAAATGGTTTTGTATTTTCTCTTTAGTTTTAGGTGGCTAAAAGTTTGGCGCGTCTCTGCTATTTTGGTTTAAAAACAAGATGAGTTTATTACACATTAAACAATCTTGCAGATAATTTACCTGCTTTCAGGTCAGACAGCACTTGTGTTTATGTTCCTTGAATGTGTGGCACCAGTCAAAAGTTTCTAGCCCCATGCATGAAGTAAAAGAAACTTCAGTTTAACCAAATACAGTGAGAGTGGTCTGTAATTTTCATCATAGGTACACTTCAACTATGAGAGACAAAATGCGAAAAAATAATCACGTTGTAGGATTTTTAAAGAATTTTATTGTAAATTATGGTGGAAAATAAGTAACTCAATACTTTGTAACATAACCTTTGTTGGCAATGATAGAGGTCAAACATTTCCTGTAAGTCTTCACCAGGTTTGCACATATTGTAGCTGGGTGACCAAATACTTATTTTGCACCATGATTTACAATTAAATTCTTTAAAAATCTTACAATGTGATATCCTGTTTTTTTCTGATTTTGTCTCTCATAGCTGGTGTACCTATGATAAATTACAGACCTCTCATCTTTCGAAGTAGGAGAACTTGCACAATCAGTGGCTGACTAAATACTTTTTTGCCCCACTTTCTGTAGCTGCTGATGCTCCTCAGACTTTATTCGTGTCAAACAGTGTAAAAGTCCTTCCTGCTACCTTTCAGTATGTGCAGCCTTGTTGATTCTAAGTATTATATTAAGTTTAATGGTCACACTATAGAGTCAGTACAATGTGTGAAAGCTGAGATGTATTCATATACACTCACTGGCCACTTTTAGGTAACTGCTGCTCGTTAACGCAAATATTCAGTCAGTCTGCAGCAAATCCACGCATTTAGGCACGGTCACGACGACCTGCCAAAGTTCTAACCGAGCATCAGAATGGAGAAGAAAGGTGATTTAAGAGACTTTGAACATGGCATGTTTGTTGGTGTGAGTATTTTAGAAACTGCTGTCCCACTGAGATTTTCTCACACGACCATCTCTAGGGTTTAAGAGAATGGTCCAAAAATGAGAAAATGTATCCACGGAGCAGCTGTCAGTTAGAAACAAGCACCTGAAGCACGGGCTCACCAACATTGGACAATAGAAGCCTGGAAAAACATGGCATGGGATAATGAGACTGAATTTTTGCTGCAGTGTCCAGATGGTAGGCTCAGAACTTGGCCTAAATGACATGAACATGTCAATATGGACCAAAATCTCTGAGGAATATTTCCAGCACCTTGTTGAATCTATGCCATGAAGAATTGAGGCAGTTCTGAAGGCAAAATGCGGTCCAGTAATAACAAGGTAAAGTGAGAAAGTGGCTAGGAGTGTATACATAATGTGTAATTAGGTTGTAATAAAGGTGTGTTTTGTTTCTCAGGCCATTTGCACAGAGGCGGGGCTGATGGCCCTGAGAGAGAGGAGGATGAAAGTTACAAACGAGGACTTCAAGAAGTCCAAAGAGAACGTGCTGTACAAGAAACAGGAAGGAACCCCAGAGGGTCTCTACCTTTAGTCCAGAAATGGCCAAACGAGCCCAACAATCCTGAAAGTACTCGTTTTTTTTTTCTATCTTACAGTTGTGTGTGAGCTGGCTGTCATTTCTGCTTCCTGCAAATAAAAAGTATTCCATTTCAAACCATAGGCATGTTCTTTATCAAGTGGCAGTTCAATGTCTTGCTGTTCTCCTTTAGGGATTATTTATAAAACATTTATTCCTGTTGCAGGGATCTGAAACACACTTAAAAAAAAAAATCTTGACACAGATGATGGGAATATGTGATAAGACCACATACACTGCTTTTAAAAACAAAACGTTTTAAAGAATCTTCATGTTAGACATTCATGTAAGCCTTCAAGGGTTTTGGTCTCCACCTCAGCACATCAGAGAGAGACGGTACATGCCAGAGATTAGACACTGTTGCCTGACAGTTAAGTAAACGGAAAAAAAGAGCACAAAAGCGTCTTCAAAACTAGGTAACGGACTAGACTGAACACGGCCACACGAGGGGTGAATACAACCAAACGATTAGTTCTCATCACTGCAAGCCTACAGACCAACTTTCACTTTGGTTTCAGTCAAGTCTTTGAATGTAATATTAACACAGACATCCAGAGGATATCAAAGGGGAAAAAAATAATCAGAACACCTGAACTGCAAACAGAACTGTGGTCAAACACTCAAGTGTTACATAGTGTTTAGAAACACGAACTGAGTATACAGAACATGTAGTGTAGCCCCTGCGCTGAAAGGAGGCTTCCATGGATTTTAACTGGCTGCTCATGTGGTCACGGCCTGAACAGAGCACTGACGTTAGACCCTCCCATCTGTATCAAAGAATGCAGTTCAATTCCTCTTGCAAAAAAGAGGACCAAACTGATTACACAGTGAAATTCATTTCTACAGCTCAAACTATCAAACGGGTAAATAAATACGTGTCGGGTGCAGGACTCCGCAGGGATACGAAAGGCATCGGGAATAAACTTTAATAAGGGAAATGAAGCGATTGAAAAAATGAACGCGTGCCCAAGTGCCCTCAATAGACCCATCTGAAATATCTGCGTTTCTTTTTCTCTTAACTTCCACTAGCAAAAGTAGATTTTTTTTTTTTTTCATAACGGGGGTAAAACAAAAGGACGTACTCTGTAAGGCTTGTACAATTTATAACCTAAATTGCTTTATTTCACACGGCCCCAAATCTGTTCTGCAGCAAGACGACAGACCGCTGGTTTGTTTTCTCGAGCCTGCTAAAGATGGTGCGTGTGTGTAAATGACAGGGATTAAATAAGGGTATATTAGTGTATGCGCGTGTTCTCCGCAGGGAAGTGTCAAAAGTGCACCGAGTCACTAGAGCATTTTCACTCGTCTTCGTCCTCCTCTTCCTCCTCTCCGTCTGAGAGTGCGGGGCAGGTGCCCAGCTGCCGGTAGCCGTCCAACCACTTCTCCACCATCTGAGTGACGAGGGGGTGGCTCCGTCTCCTCGAGCTCTTCTGTAACGCCACCAGGACTCCGCCCTCTGTCACGCAACAGTCCAGCCACTGCCTCAGCAGGCGCTCCTGCTGCTCCTCAGTCCCCATCTGATGGAGGAGCAGATGGTATTTTTTTATTCGTCTACCAACACCATTTTCACGTTTTTTAATATCACTGCACATTCAAACAGATTTGGCTCAGGACAGGAACCGACAGACCTGGGGGCTCTAGTTAATCTCCACAATGGCTTCATCTAAACCAGTGATGGTTGCGAGTTCTAATCCCTTGAGCAAGTTCTTAACATTTTACTGATCAGCACCTGCAAGTCACGCCGGACAAAGCTGTAAATGTAAAAAGTTGAGAAAGAACTGCACCAGTCAGTTACTATATAGTACAACTTGAAGTCCCTCCCTCCCTTTTTACACCCACTTAATGAAGAACTTGGAGGGGGCTGGTGCCTAGAACAGAACAGGGTGTATTGCAAGAACAACCCTTGAACCGGGCACCAGAACATCACAGGGCACATGCACACCCTGGGACTCTTTAAAGATGCCAGCTGACTTAGTGCATGTCTTTGGAATGTAGCAGGGAGACAGGGAGAACATACAAACTCCACACAAGCAGCAGCCATGCTGGGATTCGAAGCCAAAGTCTCTAGATCAGTGAGGTGATAGCACTTCGAAGAAAAAAGTTGACTGCCGTTTAACAGCTATCCAATCAATGCCTGTTCATTTTAATGACCGAGGTCATAGAAATGATCCATGCTAATGGGAGACAATCTGCATTTAACTCAGGACATTATGGACATAAACAGCTGGTCACCCCAACAGCCAATCAGTGCTGCGTTAATTGTGTTTGTAGGTGCATGTGCCTGTCCTATTGTAAATAGTACTCCTTATAGTACACCTCGTCACTTTCAAGACTTACATTTACATCATTTAGCAGGCGCCCTTATCCAGCGCGACTTCCAATTCATACAATCCAAACACTTGTGGGTTAAGGGCCTTGCTCAAGGACCCAACAGTGGCAACTTGGCAGAGGTGGGATTTGAACCTTAACTGCTAGGCTACCACAGTCCTACACTGACAACAACATCACAAGTAACAGCAATCCAGGAGTTGAAAGAAGTATTGTGACTTTTTACTGACGATAAAGTGAAGCCCCGCCTGAAGCACTCCTAAACAAGACTTTGTGTTGTTTTCATTTTAGGAAACAACAAGCACTTTGACACAGAGCTTCAAAGCAAAGTACACCACGTTCTCGACATGTCTCGAAGCTCTGGGATGCTTACAATAATGCTGCTAATATAATATCGCCACTGTTCTCAATTTAATCTTGTTCAACTCTTCAAAAGTGACAAGTAGCATTGGGGCTTTCAGAATGCAGTACTGGGAAATGAGGAATCAGTAATGAGTCACAAGTACAACTTTTTACTCAGAAATGTAGTGGAAGAAAAGACTGAAATACTAGAAATACTCCAGTCAAGTAGAAATGTTTGAAAACGCTACTTATGTACAGTCACTGAGTAAGTGTTAGCACCTGTGCCTCGACCTTTATGAGTGGGTTGCACTGCATGCACTTTGTGTAGTATTCCGGCTCTAGATCGCTTTCCGAGCGTCTGAACTCAGCCCTGGTATGTGATTCTGCGACAAAGCCTTTTGGGACTCTGGTGCTGCTTTGCACTCACTTTAGGATTTGTGCTTGGGTTTCTTCTGTGACTTTGACTTATGTTTAAAAGCAATAAGTCCCTCTGATAAGAGATACTTGTTTTGTTATAGTGTGTGATGAAATGAAACAAGCAACTCTAGTCAGAGGGATTTATTCCTATATAGTGGTCCCTCGGTTCTCGACCACCTTGTAACTCGTTAAATTCGGTTCTCAACGCGACTCGTTCCAGCTGAAACTCTATTCACGATTCGCGACAGTCATTCAGTCACACAAAGCTGTTTCTCAGTGAAGATCCTGGCTGTGTTTATCGTGTTTTTCTTTATTTTTCATCTACAGTACTGTATTCTTAGTGCAAATACGTCTCCATGGGTCCTAAAAAGGTTGATAATTACAGCCAACAGAAAGGAACTAAAGGACCGAGTCCACCCGTTCACCATCAGGCTGAGCAGTTATAGCACCCAGAGGTCACCAATAGTGTGCTTTGCTTTTATTTTTCACTTTCAATCTATTACTCACTAATTACATGAGCGTTCTCAACACTGTTCTACAACAAGCTTTGTGGTAATAAGGTCGACTCTGCTATGATACAGCATAGACTATATTAAACTCATCAGACCATGATACATTTAACTTGTGATGGATTTGTCAGAACATAAATCAGGGAGCACCTGTACACTCCATTCATGCACATAATGACTTATACAGTGTGGATTTTCTGGGGGTCTGGAACAGATCCATTCAATTTACATTATTCCTTGTGGGAAAAGTTTGCGCGGTACTCAGTTTTTAGTTCTGGACAAGCCTTCTGGAACGAATTAACAATGAGAACCGAGGAAACACTGTATAAACAGACACGTTCTCCTATCAGGTGGTTTCTTGCTGTAAGCATACGAGTGTAAATGAAAATAGCAAACTTGTCTGCCTGTTGCCTTACACTGAGATTTTTCAGTAATTTATCTCCTAATTATCTGTGTACAAATACAGACTGTAGGTTCTTACTGATAGGAAGGAAGCAGAAGGTGCAGGTAGAGGCAAAATGCCACTCAGGGACACCATCTATGTCAGTTACATTACACTGATGCACACTCACTGTGTGGAATTTGGTTTCTCAGACTTCATTTTCAGGTCATCGTGTGGGGCAGGGAGGAGGATTAAAATATAGCACTGTGCAAAAGTCTTAGGCCACCGTTACATTGAATATACTACTGTTTTAGCAATGGTATGATGACCATATATAATTTTCAGGCACTTTATCAGAATACAACCAGACAAGAGAGGAAATTGTTACGCTGTAGTAAAAAAATACAAATCCCTCCCCCTTACACTTGAGCAATAGCAGCATCTGGCAGCTTCATTGGGTTAATGCTTGATCAGGAATGGTCTTTTTGGAAGGGCAGACAAGTAAGGAACTGTGGGACTGTGGTAGACTAGTGGTTAAGGTACTGGACTCTGGACCAGAAGGGTCCAGGGTTCAAATCCCACCTCTGACAAGCTGCCACTGTTGGGTCCTTGAGCAAGACCCTTAACCCACAATTCCTTGGATTGTAAGACTGCGTCAATTGTAAATGTAAAAGTAAGAAAGCACCCAGAAGGGCAACAGAGTGAAAAGGCTAGGATATGCTAAAGCTCACAAATATTGAAATGAAGATCAGTGGATTAGAGTATTATAGAGTGACAAATCTCCATAACACTTTTCCAAAAGCTTGAAATTTTTGGGTCCAATCGTCAATAATGTGTTATATATGGCCATTATAAGCTTACCACTGCTAAAACAACAAACCTAATGGTGGCCTAAGACTTTTGCACAGCAAAAACTGCTAGTTCTGCTACCTGGGTTTGACTGTAGCACCTTCCACAGATTTTCACATGAAATGGTTTCCTGAGTAACACAACCAAAAAAAAAAGTCACCTCATTGCTGGGAGTCTATAAAAAAATAAATAACTGGCCCTGCCTTTTTGGGTGGGAGGGATGATAAAACTAGCCAAGTTATGAGCTCATCTGTACAAAAAAAAGGGGACAGTTAACACCATTGTGGATACGCACGAGTTACAGAAAACTGGCATTAGAGGAAGCACACTCCCAGCTTGGTAGCTGTTACATTACACAAGTGACTCAGCTAATGGTGTGAATTAGCACAACAATGAAAACAGCATGTTGCTTTTCACAGCACAAACAGCACCAGTGGCCACAAGCAGCAACCAATCAGCAACGAGCAGTGCCGTTAGCCCAACCTCCATTACATCCTGTTACTCTTAACCTGAGCATGTACCAGAGCATGGAACCGGACCAGTGACAAGGCAGCAAACAGCACTAAACAGCAAAACCTGCACATGTAAGATTAAGGGCATAGGCCTCACCTCTTGAGCAGACAGGAAGTGGACATGCAGCAGCTTCCTGTCGCTGTCCACCAAGGGCAGAAAAGTGACGGTGACGTCATCGTCCGTGTTCAGGTTAGCACCCGCTCCACGGTTGTCGTAGCCGTCGTTCTCCATGGCGACCAGGGCTGAGAAGTGACCGCGAGTGTAACCCAGGGCGATGGGGCTCTTCCAGCAAAAACTCTGCTCCCACAACAGCGGCAGATACACACCTGCACAGGGGACAACATGTGCCGATTTTAGCCTGGCTTTCACATCGTCTATAAAATGTTTTCGGCCATGTGGATCATTATTCAGTTAGTCAAGGCAACTAGCCTCATAACTTTGACATTTCACTCCCATTATGGGCTGCATCAGTGCCGGTCAGATATTAAGGTAAGGGTCAGATGAAAATGTAATTCATACAGTTTGCCCCCAAATGTAGCTGAGACATGTCTGGGATTTTTTTCATTGGAACAATGAGACTAATGGATCTACCAAGTAACACAGCTACACAGTGATTTTGCTAAACTGTATTGCTGAGCCAAGTAATGTCATTAATGGCCATGTAATAATATAAAAACCCTTCGATGTACAATAAATTCAACTTGCGATGGATTTGTTGGAACGTATAAAATGGTTCGGATAAAGAATATTCACAAAGGGTGTCTACTGCCATTATTTCCTATGGAGAAGTCAATAACCAATTCCTGTATTCTCAAAACCCAACTACCCTTTGTGGCATCGCTCTTCAGATTGGTCCAATTGCCACTGAGTGCATTACTGCAAATGCTAAATGCTACAATATAAAAGTAATCAAGCAGAGGGTGTAAGTAGAGCCAGGAAAATCCCAATCTACTTACATTATTTTTCCAATATTCATTCATTATTGCAGGTTCCATTTACATCATTTAGCAGACATCCTTACCCAAAACGACTTACATTTACATCATTTAGCAGACGCCCTTATCCAGAGCGACTTACAATTGATACAGTCTTACAATCCAAGCAATTGTGGGTTAAGGGTCTTGCTCAAGGACCCAACAGTGGCAGCTAGGCAGAGGTGGGATTTGAAACCTGGACCTTCTGGTCCATAGTCCAGTTCCTTACCCACTAGGCTACCACAGTCCCCCATGGCGACTTACAACTGATACGGTCTTACAACCCAAGCAATTGTTAGTTATGTGCCTTGCACAAGGACCCAACATTAGAATCCAGTACCTTAAGCACTAGACCACTACAGTCGCAGTTAATGGTTTGAATAGTGGGCTAGGGAACTAATATACCCTACACGTTATAGTGGCAATTCGCATAGCACTGACATAGACTGACCGTATAATGAAAACTCTCCAATTCATACCACCTTTGCCATTTCATTAATGAAGCCACACAGATTGATGGAGAAATGCCTTCAAGATAAGACAAGTTCAAATCACTTACTATTAAATAGTCATTCCACCAAGCCCACTGTACAAATCACAGTCCTGTACAAGTTATAGTGCACCTTAAATCTGTTCTAGCTCATGCAGCCTTCAATCTCATTTCCCAGCTCACCTTGGAAGCGAGTGTATCCCAGCGTCTCCCCTCGGAAGCTCTTGTAATATTTGACGCCGTACACGATGATGGGTCGGCGCAGGATATGAGCCAGCACAAAGACATGCGTCTGCTCTAAACTCGCCCCCGGCTTCCAAGACAGAAGTGACAAGAAGAGAATCATGTGGGAGAGAAGAGAGAAAAAATAACCACATTTAAATTCTGAAATAATGCAACACTGCTAGCAGTAGTGGTAGGTGAATAAGGATGTACAGTCCTAGGCAAACATTTGAACACCCATGATTACTTGATCGATTTTTGCAGTATTGACATATTTAAGTTTGTTTGCTCTTGTCCTTTAGAGAATGAGCAAAACATGTTAGTTAACCAGGGGTGCCCAAACTGTCAAGACGGTGTACAGGAGGTACATCACTAAAGGCATGCTATATATATGTGGTTTGTACCTGACTGGCCAGAGATAAAATAAATGCCCAATCTTCTTGCCACTGTTCCTCTCTGAGTGAGAAATGCAGGCCAAAACTCTGAGAATACCACGATTCCCATTCCTTCCAACGAGTGTAGAACCTGCAACATACACACAGAGTTTTGGTAATTGTACGTTTATGGGGACCTACTGATTACTGTAGTATATTAATACTTAAATGTAACCATGAGCTTGGTAACCAAAAGCAAATCTTTTGGCTCTTGTAATCAAAATATACAGTTTATATAAATAACCAATTAAAGTTGTGGGGACCAGCAGAATGTCCCCAGAAGATCAAAAATATCAGATTCCCATCCTTCATCCCTAAAGGTATAAGAAACGGCAGGTCTCACAATCACACTCACACAATTTAAAAGGTACTGAAGTTCAACCTATGTTGAATGAATCAACAAACCATAATGTTGACATTTAACCTGAACCCAAACAACAATGGGCGAGACAATGCACTCAATTAAATGTCAACTCTCAAACGGCTAATATTTAATCTCTTACGCAGACAAAGATCTCTGACTCAATGGAGAAAAAGTCGCCATAAAAGTATGCTTACAGTTCATCCCATTTTGTAACAGGGATACCCAATGCCAAAAAGTCTTACATATAGCAGGTTCCATGAACCTGTGAATTTCAGCGCATCATATTTAGGGCTGTGCTTAAAAAAGACACAGCAACATATCGTGATATTTATCACAAAAATAAATATAGCAAAATGTTGCTGTATTTATTTATTTATTTAATTTAATTTAATTTTATTTTTTTTAAGCACAGCCCTAAATATGATATACTGAAATTCACAGGCTATCATATTCAGGGCTGTGATTTAAATAAATAAATAAATAAATAATAATAATAATAATAATTAAATAAACAAAATTAAATTAAAAAATAAATTAAAATAAATTAAATAAAATAAATCAAAAAAAAATTAAAAATGTAAAAAATTAAAAATTAAAAATAAACAACAAAAATTTTAAATGGGGTGTAAACTACAATCTCTGCTCCAGATGTCACAGTACAGTGTTTGGTTCAATTTGTCCGCTGAATTATAAATGTGATGTATTGAGATATTCTATTTCAGCTGTTTTTATATTTAATATCACAATATACATTGTAACACTGTATCATGAAGTCCTTTTCAATACCCATCCCTACTACAAACTACAGCTGTGTAAAAAAAACAAAAAACAAACAAATAAAAAAAAATGCAGCACTATAATCAAAAAATATATATTTTTCGCAATATACTATACTGATTTTCAGCTCAAAATACAGTTTTTTTTAAAAGCGTGTTTTACCACACGTTTTAAATGGGCTATACACTACAACCTCCATTCCTGTAGATGTCGCTCTACAGTGTTTTGACTCATTTGTCTGCTGAATTATCAATGTGAAGTGATGAATTAAGATGTCTCAGATTCTACCTTGTATTTCAGCTGTTTTTATATTTTCAACTGTGAATTTTGAACTGTGTGGAATACGCATCGTATCGCAATGTTTCGTGATCGTATCGTATCATATCGTGAAGTCCTTTCCAATACCCACCCCTAATCATACTTCAAATGGCCCATTTTGTAAAGTACATAGCTGCATGACTAACTAGAATCTAAAAAAGGCACAATACTTTTCTATAATGTGTACTCAATCTACACAACCCCTTCAAATGTTTCTAAATGTGTCCATGGCCATCTAAGAGGGATTAAAGTAGCAATCAGAAGCTCTTTTCCACAAATTGCAGTGGTTGCCTCTCCTTCCTGTCTGCTGCATGATTCAATGAAGCAGCACTCCGATTCCCTCCGAGGAGAATTCCTCCGATTTCTTATTTGAAAGCATCCTATTTGACACCCACTTATCCCGGTCAGTGTCTTAGGGGGGGACTGTGGGACTAACCTAGACTTCACTGGGTGCAGGCAGAGGTGCACCATGGACAGGGCACCAGTTCATTGCAGAGTTCTGTAAACCATACCCTTCACCAAGTTACATGCACCATCCAGGAGAGCATAAATTGCCAGAGTCTCAGTAGCTGCTTGCCATTTGATATGAAATATCTTAACTATTGAAATGCCTCATTTGAAGTCTGCATTAATTACTGTTGTACAGGGTTTCAAAGTTTTATTAAAGAAAGTTGTACTTAACATGTTAATTTCAATAAAAGCAGAAGAATGTACAGTATTGTGCAAAAGTCTTAGGTCACCATTAGATTTATTGTTTAGCAATGGTATAATAACATATTTCTCATTCATCAGTCTCTTATACTCTTTTCCACTGATCTTTCCAATCTTTGTGAGCTTCAGCATATCTTTGCCTGAAAGAAAAATTGGTTTCTTGACTGCTAACCTTCCAAAAATGCCCATTCCGGATCAAGCTTCATTATTCTCTAGAAGGATAAACGTGGCGTCTTGATGAAGCTGCCAGGTGCTGCTACTGCTCAAGTGTAAGAGAAAGCTGCACTAAATACTTACCACTGAAGCCTAGAGATGATGTTTTTCCCAATTTTTAATACTGCGTACATATTTCCTGTATTTTCTGGCTGTATTCTAATAATGAAACTGAGAAATAATTACATATGGTCATAACACCATTGAGAAATTGTGTATCTAATCCAACAGTGGCCTAAGACAGTATTGTATATCTACAATCTACCCACTGTTTATTGATAAAGAGAACAGAACTAAATATACACACAGCTTGCTTTTCACAGTAGAAGCAAAGTGGGATTTGTCAAAAAGACACTGCTGGTGCACTGACCAAAACACTCTCCACTAGGATTAAATGGAAAACGCTAACATGGACAGCACTACCAAAGCCTACATAAGCAAGTACGAAAAAAATGTCCTGAACAAAACCCCCCTACAATCCAACTGAAGGCCTCACTAGAGCATGTGACATGGTTATAAGTGTGTATGTAGATGTGTTTCCTCACCAGTGAGAGCAGTCGTGTAAACTGTCATGAAGGCTCTTCCTCAGTACAGAGTCTTTGTCATAGATTCCCCACGTGGCCTGCAGCACCGAATCCAGCAAGCAGTCTCCAGCAGTACGGTTCCACAGAGCATACAGGCGGCTATCCAGCCGTGTGCCCAGTTCTAATGACCAGTTTATGATGGGAGATTCCTCCTCCAGCTCTGTAACACACATTTTCACGTTTGAGGAGCATTCTTTTATTAGATGAGAATTCCCCAAGCCTACTGCTAGGTAGGTGATATATCGTATCATTTTCTTTTGTGATACATTTTTAGTTATATACTATTTTAAGTTTAACATTAATTCATTTATTTGTGGTTTTGTTCATTTATTTATTTCTAGATTTATTTTTGATTCATTGATTTGCCACATTTGGTCCTCTATACTTAAGAACTATACTGACACATGACCAAACAATTTGAATGTTTACAAATTTAATATCCAATTGTATCTTATTAAAATAGTAAGGTTTTGGCTGTGTGGTTGGTACAAAAATATTCGATGGTGAAGAGGAAATGGGTGGGGGTTTGGGAAGAAGTGGGGGGGGGAGGAGAGTATCAAAATGTTTATTCTCAATAAAAATTGTTTAAAAATTCATGAAAAACAAAGAGCTATTAGAGGAAACAAAAATCTGTCATACAGTGGTGCTTGAAAGTTGGTGAACCCTTTAGCAAACTATGTCCTGTTTGACAGTGGACGTTAAATGGCACATACAGTGGGGCAAAAAAGTATTTAGTCAGCCACTGATTGTGCAAGTTCTCCTACTTAGAAAGATGAGAGAGATCTGTAATTTTAGAATCAGTACACTTCAAACTATGAGAGAGAAAATGAGAAAAAAAATCAGAGGAAAAAAAATGAGAAAAAAAATCCAGGAAATCACATTGTAGGATTTTAAAAAAATGTAATTGTAAATCGTGGTGGAAAATAAGTATTTGGTCAATAACAAAAGTTCAACTCAATACTTTATAACATAACCTTTGTTGGCAATGACAGAGGTCAAACGTTTCCTGTAAGTCTTCACCAGGTTGGCACACTCTGTAGCTGGTATTTTGGCCCATTCCTCCATGCAGATCTCCTCTAGAGCAGTGATGTTTTGGGGCAACATGGACTTTCAACTCCCTCCACACATTTTCTATGGGGTTGAGGTCTGGAGACTGGCTAGGCCACTCTAGGACCTTGAAATGTTTCCAGCCCCATGCTTCACAGTAGGTATGGTGTTCTTGGGATGCAACTCAGCATTCTTCTTCCTCCAAACATGACGATTTTTACTAGTTTTTACCAAAAAGGTCTATTTCAGTTTCATCTGACCACATGACATTCTCCCAATCTTCTAATGGATCATCCATATGCTCTCTGCCAAACTTCAGACGGGCCTGGACATGTACTGGCTTAAGCAGGGGGACACGCCTGACACAGCAAGATCTCTCTTGGCGTAGTGCGGTACTGATGGTAGCCTTTGTTACTTTGGTCCCAGCTCTCCGCAGGTCATTCATCAGGTCCCTCCGTGTAGTTCTGGGATTTTTGGTCACCGTTCTCATGATCATTTTGACCCCATGGGATGAGATCTTGCGTGTGGAGCCCCAGATCGAGGGAGATTATCAATGGTCTTCCATTTTCTTACAATTGCTCCCACAGTTGATTTATTCACACCAACCTGCTTGCCTATTGTAGATTCATTCTTCCCAGCCTGGTGCAGGTCTACAATTTTGTTCTTGGTGTCCTTCAACAGCTCTTTGGTCTTGGCCATGGTTGAGTTTGGAGTCTGACTGTTTGAGGCTGTGGACAGGCTTCCATTATACAGATAACGAGGTCAAACAGGTGCCATTAACACAGGTAACCAGTGGAGGACAGAAGAGCTTCTTAAAGAAGACGTTACAGGTCTGTGAGAGCCAGAAGTTTTGCTTGTTTGTGGGTGACCAAATACTTATTTTCCACCATGATTTACAATTAAATTCTTTAAAAATCCTACACTGGATGTTTTTTTCCTCATTTTGTCTCTCATAGTTGAAGTGTACCTCTGATGAAAATTACAGACCTCTCTCATCTTTCTAAGTAGGAGAACTTGCACAACCAGTGACTGACTAAATACTTTTTCCCCCCACTTTACCTATATTTTATAGGTATATAATAACATTTATACTTATTAACTAATATACTGAACCCTTGATGTGTGTGTTGTTGTTGTCTTTAAGTTGAAGCCTAATACAAAGTCACTACTAAAGATATCCAGTTCTTCAGATCACTTTACTCAAGTCATCTACTCAATCATACTTTAATTAATAATGACTTATTGTTATAAATGTTTGGACTTTTAATACGAAAAGATATAAACAAATAATTATGAGACTAAACAAGCATAGTCATCATCACCATCACTGAAATTCCGCAAACCACATATATTTTGGAGCGACCGTCAGCCAAAGACTCATATTTCCCTTACACTGTATTAGTTTGTACACAGAGGAGATAAGCTCCGAGACTGTAGATGAGGGCCTTTCCAAACAAGGATATATTTAATCTGCTTTTAACAAGCACCGTTGAGATGTCATCAGGTTGTTACAGCAAAGGTTTATCTTTTACCTTTCTGTACATCTCGATCCAGCACCTCATCAAACAGCTTCTCTTGGACATTAGGGGGCAGGTCTTCAATATCTATGTGAGTGAACATACAAGTTGAATAAATAGCACAAGCATGTATGACATGACATTCATGAGATTCTCTCACCTGCTGGAAGCGTGAAGGTACTGATATCAGTGAAGAAGTAGCAGGGGAATTCTCCTTTGCGTCTGTGCAAAGCGGCCGCCACCTCCCGACGGATCTGCTCGGTTAACTCAGGACACACCATGGCTGGAATACACTTAGCTGCCTGCTGAGACACCTGAGTGAGCCAACACACACAACACACAAGCTGTTGGCAGATACACCTACTCATGTTGACAGTATGCCAAGACTTTCACTTATACTTTGTAATGAGGGTAAAACTCAAACCCTCAAAAGCCCCGCAAATGTGAAGTGATGGTACAAGTCACAAAGTTGGTTAGGCTATGTTGCCTGCACAAAGTAGAATGGCAACATAGCCTAAGCAACCAACGGGATTGGTTATTCTTAAATTACACTCATTGACAAAGAAATAACACCTTCGTTTGAGTGGTGACATGAACACGAAACCTGGCCTGCTACGGACTGGAACTGTATCGTCTTTAATGACAAATTCGGGTTCTGTTTGGAATCCAACAACAGTCTTGTTCGAGTATGTTTCGAGTACATTTGCTTAGAACACATTTACTTTAGCTGATAGTGTGAGATCAGACATGTTTACCACATTTCCAAACATTATTATGAAATTTTTATCAATAAGAATAATTCTGAAGCTGACAGTACATATAGAGTACTGTGCAAAAGTCTTAGACCATCATTAGACAAGTTGTTTTCTCCTGTTCCCCTTCCGAAAAAGTGGTTTCTTGGCTGCTACCCTTCCAAAAAGACCATTCCTAATCAAACTTCTTCGAACTGTAGAAGGGTCAACTTGTCATCCTGATGAAGCTGCCAGATGCTGCTATTGCTCGAGTGTAACTGGAGGTCACACTGCATACTTACCACTGTAGCCTGTAGATGCCGTTTTTGCTGCTTCTTTCAATTTTTAAATACTACAAACAAATTACAAACTAACAAACTAATAATAAGAGACTGACAAATAATTACATATGATCATTATACCATTGCTAAAACCATGGTATACCTAATCTAATAGTGGCCTAAGACTTTCGCACAGTGCTAGGTAACACAAAAACCAAACAAGCATATGTGCAAGCTGACCTCAGTGAGGAGCACGGAGAGCATGTCCTGGCGCTGGAAGCGGATGGCGAGATGCACCAGGGTGAAGCCGGCATTAAACGCAGATGGACGATTCAGCAGGCGGACCTCGTCTGAGGTCAGCTGACGTGCAATATCTCCACTGGATGACTTGTAGGCTTCAACTGCAGCCAGATCTCCTTCCACCACACCTACAAAGATAAGGAATGCAAAAACAAATTGTTACAGGGTTATTAATATAAATACATGTTTTCAAAGAACCGTTTTGGTTCATTATAAGGTAAATTACAGTCCTTACAGCACATTACACAGTCACAAATACCTATAGTCGCATATACAGACCAACTGGTCTGTTCAGAAAAGGTAACATAAAAGAAAATACAGTTAAACCAAGGTATACTGCCACCGGTTATCTGGATACTTTTTTCCAAATTGAAATATCCCTCCGCTACCCAAATCACTAACCCGCATCAAAATGGCAGTCAGGAAAACATAGAACACACAAGGTGATCTGAATGTCCTTTACCTCTACCCACACCATCCACCTTTTATTCCGTAGTTAATTAGGAGGTAATGGTTACTTTGTCTTGTAGGGTTTTGATGCTAGAAGAATCAGGCTGTGAGATATGAAATATGAGACACACCGTGGGCAGTGGCAAACATGATGAAGAGCCTCTCAGGAAGAAGAAAAATAACAACATTTATGGGGGTTTTTTTCCTGGCCACTGTCGCTCAAGGCCTGCTCAATTTTGGGCTTGAGTTTAGAGAAGAGAAAACTGTAAAGCTGCTTCGAGACAATGCTCAATTGTAAAAAGCGCTAGAGAAATGCATCCAACATCTGAAAATATATCAAAATGTAGAAAGTACATAGTCTTTAAACTGTCTTTAAGTGCATTTATCTGTCATTCCTTTTATACCTGTGCAGGTTACAATCTGTAGCAGTGTTAAAACATTATATAATCACTCGAGTGTTGAGTTGAAGGCATCTGGACTTCTTGGTTCTTAAAGACGTCCCAACTTTCATCTGAAAGGCTTCTACAGTTCAGCCCAAAAGCTTTAGGTAATGTCCTGATATCCCCCAATCAGAAAAACATCATAGCATGGATATGCTATACTTCCACTGTTATTGTAATGTGCAGATGTTCCCAATAAATATCTACATGCACAAATCACACCTGGTCTTTACACCATATGAACAACAATGGGCACAAGGGAGGAAAACCACAGTTATGTGAAAAACTCAGACCATTGTGTATTCCTACTAGGACTGAACAATATTGGGCAAAAACCCACAGTGTGATATTTATTGGCAAAACCTAAAATATCTTAATGTTTGAAAAATAAAACAGAGCAAACATATTACCAAGACAAATGATGTTCTTTTCATTGCTGAATAATTAGTAGATGAAGATGCATCAGGACTATGAATAGCACACTGCTTAAATACATAATTAAGCATTTTACAATTATATATCATGCAGGATTAGTGGTGCAGATGCAAATCATCAAATAATCTAGCTGCATTGTTTTGTATGCTTGGTCATTCACTGTAACGAATGCAAAGCTCATCCAAAATCTCATTAATGACATGCAATCTTTTTCATGTAGAGGTTTATTTTTTAGATTTTGTCTCCTGTGAAACACTATCAATGGTCCACAGCAACAAAGTTCATTTACTCACTATATGTCTGTAGCATTTTCAAGTATTTCTACTCACCTTAACCAAAGTCACTCACACACACACAGTACTTATAATTATAATAGGTACAAGTACTTATAATTGTTTCCTATCAACAGTTCATGTTTTATTGCTTACAGTGAATTGTATGCTGGACACTTTGCATGTTACATTAATCTGATATTTTAAACCACGTACAGTGGCACCTCAGACGTCATTAATTCATTCCACTAGGAGTACTGAAGGAGTACAACGAGTACTGAGCAAATTTTTCACATAAGGAATAATGTAAATTGAATTCATTCATTCCAGACCCCCAGAAAATCCACACTGTATAAGACATTACCGTATTTTTCGGACCATAAGGCGCACTTAAAATCCTTTAACTTTCTCAAAAATCGACAGTGTGCCTTAAAATGCGGTGCGTCTAATGTATGAATTAATTCTGGTTGTGCTTTCTGACCTAGAACCGATTGTAGATGGTACACGGCGCTCATAAATCTGTCAAAATGTTTTAGCACGGCCTTGCTAAGTTACGAAGCTTACGGCCACCGTAGTGCACAGCATAGCGGAGTAATACGGTATGTGCTTCAGCATTAGGGTACGTGCATTCATTCATTCATTTCCGAAGCGGATTTCAAACCCAACGCTATCAGTCACGCAGTACAACATGGTCATAGAGCAGCTGTGAGAGAATTCAACATTACCGAATCAATGGTACGGAAGTGGAGGAAGCAAGAAGACGCCCTGCGCCAGGTAAAGACCAAACTGAGCTTCTGAGGGAACTTAAGAGTTTTGTTTCATTTAATGCGCCTTATAACCCGGTGCGCTTTATGTATGAACATATACCCGTTAGCAGCCGATCACTGATATCGCGCTTTATAACCCGGTGCGCTTTATAGCCCAGAAAATACGGTACATGCAATAATGGAGTGGTATTGTACAGGTGCTCCCTGATTTATGACGGAGATATGTTCTGACTAATCCATCATAAGTTAAATGTATCGTGAACCAATGAGTTTAATGTAGTCTATACTCCATCATAGCGGAACCTATTAAACATTAACACAATGCAAGCTTATTTATAAGCTTACTTTATAATAGTGTTGAGAAATGATGATATGATGGGGATGTGTTCTGACAAATCCATCTCAAATTAAATGCATCATGAACTAGGGAGTTTAATATAGTCTGTACGGTATCATAGTGGAGCTAACCTTATTGTTAAAACACTTATACATTAACCTACAGTTGGCCAAAATCATTAACACAAAGCTTATTTTATAATAAAGTCTCAAAACATATCATGCAATTTAGTGAGTAATGGATTGAGAGTAAAAAGTAAAAGCAAAACACTTACTCTATTGGTGAACTCAGTGTGCTAGCATAGCTGCTAAAGCTAACTGCAGCAGGTGCTCCAGAGAATTCAGTTCCTGCTTACCTTTTGGTTGACTGTAATCCCTAATCTTTTTAATATCCATGGAGATGTACTGGCACTAAGAATACAGTGCAGCAGATGTAAAAATAAAAAAAACATGACAAACACAGGAGATCTGTACTGAGCGAGAGCTATTGTGAATCTGAATCACTGTGTACTGAATCGTAAATCATGAATAGAGTTTTGACTGGAATGAGTCCACTGACTCGACTCCTACGATTTTAAGCAAACGACGAGAACCGAGACAAATCTTTCTAGTGTAAATGTGCCGAGAACTGAATTTGACGAGTTCCAAGATGGTCGAGAACCGAGATAGCACTGTACATACATGACAATGGAAGAAGTCTTTTTTTTAACCCCTCTTGAATCCATTCTCAATATTAATTGTGTACTAACTTATCGACTATATAGACATATGCCACCTGTCTGTGTTTTCCATACACTCAAATCAATTATTAAAATATAATTAGTAAAATATCTGGTCTGTAACTTGAGAAGTGATCAGCTCCTTTACAGTAACGATTATAAATTTCCTCATATAAACTTTTAGACAGATACTATGTCTGGCAAATATCCAAGACAGCACATCATCCAAAACAGACCATACCCACTTGGAAGCAGCGAATGGCAACCTAATGTTCTGGAAGGGATTTTCTTTAACAGGGACTGGGCAATTGATGAGGATGGAAAAAACATGGATGCGATCATGTACCCCAAATTCCTGAAAAAACCGTGTGGCCCTCAGACCAGAGAAGATGGACACCTTCCATCACATCAAAGACCATAAACACACCACAAAACACAATTCACTGACTTAAGGCTAGGAAGGTGCATTTCCAAAGCTTTGGCATAAATCTGAGTCTGTTACTGCTTACCACTCAAGTCTACAAGAGGGAATGGAGAAATATCGCCCAATCTGGGTGTAAAAAACTGGAAGAGACATATCCAAACAGACTGATCTTATTTGCAGCAAAAGGTGGCTGGTCAGGGGTCTGGCCTTTTTTTTCTACTATGTTGTTTTTGCATTTTAATTGATTTTGAGAATTGCTGCTTTTGTTACTTTAACAAGTTAAGCCAAAATTAGTAAGTAAAACTGGAAAAAGATGATTTTCTATAGACAAAGTAGAGTTCTGTACTTCATCCACCACTGAACTGTATTGATGACTTAGCATTACATTATTAATGGTTTAAATGAGTATCATTCCTTGCACCATACAAGCATAGAAGTATTTACATGATGACAATCCCTTGAAAACATTCCAGCAATGGAGAAAGACCAGGCACAATTTAGCTAAATGTTCTAATTACAGCATTTATGGACTTGGTATGTCCTGATTCTCCTGTTAACTCCACCAGACAAAGTCTGATCTGAGTCACTGAATAAAGTCACAGCCCAGTGAACATTTAACCAAGTACAAAATCAATGTTCATGAGAGGCCAGAGAATCATTTGTACATTCCAGTGTAGTGGCCAAGGATGCGACGTCTGAGTAGTAACAAACTACAAAAACATACGTAGGAAATAAGTCTACTCCAGTTATGGAAAATTGATTTCATTCATGTATTGATGCACCCAGTAATGTGTTAAAATGCATATCATAATGCCATGCAAGCACAGGCTGTGCTATAGACTCAGCCCCCATCTATTACTAGCAAGATAGCAATCATCGTTTTGAAATTGTTGTAATGCATTTTTCACCCCACTCAAAGCTTCTAAATTACATTCTATCAGTTAGTAAATTTACTTAAGTCAAGATGAATTTAATTCATTTCCTCACTTTATAGCTCTTGTAATATAAAATGAACCAACAAAAAGCTATTTTAAAAGCTTGATGCCTCCTTCAATATAACCCTTCAACTTAATTTTCCAGGATATCCATTTTCTAAATGAATTAATCAGTTATTTCCAGTTGACACAGCGTTTACAAAAATACACTTTTAATGTGATATTTAAATGTACGATTGTCTCCAAGAGACCTGTTAACTTGTTTGTTTATTCACTTATTTAACGTGGCTATCAGCATCAGTGGCCATGTTCAGCGACATACACAAGGTTCTCAAGACAAGTCACTCATACATTCAAGTCAATGCCAACTTAGTGTAGTCAAGTAACCTAACATGCATGTCTTTGGACTGTGTGAGGAAACCGGAGTACCCGGAGTAAACCCACGCAGACACGGGGAGGACATGCAGACTCCACACAGAAAGGACCCAGGTGGGATTGAACCCAGGACCTTCTTGCTGTGAGGCAGCGATGCTACCCACCGAGCCACCGTGCCGCCCCGACCTGTTAACTACTCCTCACCAAACGAAACAACCTCAAAAACAAGAGCCATAATTAAATAATTACCAGTAATTTAGAACCACAGCTGCCATTTACACCAGGCCATTAATTGTGTCAAGTATCAATATAGTATCTGGATAAGCCACATAAAAACGTGTGTGTAAATGCACCCAGGATGCATTTATTTCATATTTAAATCTGACTACAGGTGTGCACCGTTTAACATCCGCACTACGTTTCGTGGAGCAGGACACTGACCGAAATTAACATTGTCAGAGTCTATTTAGGCTACTCTACGATGGGCCAAGATGCCCTCTGTATCAGAGATACTGCTGAAAACACGACTGGTCCCTAATGGCACCCCGTCCAAAGACTAAACTGTTATGCTAAATGTCAGGACTGGCAGAAATTGGAACCGGATGCAAGAAATGATGCAAAGATGTTTATTATATGCAAAACCAAGCAGATGTATCACAAACTAGAGCAAGATCTTAGTCAAAACAGTTCAGGGTTCATAACCAGAAGGTCATGCAGAGAATCTGAGATGCAAGGCTGTTAAATAGGTTAGAAAACAGTGAAGAGTTCATAAACAGGACGAGTAGTTGGAATCAGATTCAGGAATACACTTGCCAATGTGCATAAATGATGGAATTCCGCAAAGAAACAGTGAAAATGAAGTGTTCAAATACACTCCCTGACAAAAAAAAGAAAAAAAAAAAAGCACTCATAGAAATGTGGGATTGGGAAAACCTGGCATGTAGTTGTGTCTCAGGCAGATATGTAAATGATTACAGGTGTGGTCTGATTAGATACTGGGTCTTGTCACAAGAGCACGTAAAAGTGCTTCCGCCGCTGCTGTATAAAAAGGCTCTCGATGGCTACTTTTTGGTAGACTTCTACACATGCCTCTGTGACACATTTGACCACAGCTGAACCTCTAGATCTTCCACAAATAGTTTGCCAAAGCTGTGTTCCAGCTGGTCCCATAAATGCTTGATTGGGAATAAATCTGGTGAGGAAGTGTTGCAATCTGGCAGAGACATTCCTGGGAAATCCTAGCTTTGCTTTGGCGAGAATTATCCTGCTGACAAAGGCCTGTTGGAAGGTGGAAGCCCTGCCATGAGAGGCAACATGTGGCCATGGGATGTCCTGCACATATCACTGATCTGTTAGTGTCCCTCGTATCACTACTAGGGGTGACCGACTGGCTCCCCAGTTCATCACACCAGCAGTTGGGACAGTGTGTCGCTCCACAACAAAGACAGGATTGGATCGTTGGATCCAAAACAGAACCTGGACTCTTCACTAAACACGATCCGGTCCCAGTCATTAGCAGTCCAGGTTTCTTGTTTATGACGCCAATGCAAACCATAGCAACAGTGGCTGGCTGTCAGTGGCAGGACACGCATCAGGCACCATGACAAGTGTCCTTCTGCTCAGTATCTGGAAATGGTCTAGACAGAGACAGGGATGTGTAGTAAAGGTGCACAACATGTCTGGATGGTGGACAATGAAACTATGGGAGCTGCACGTGCCTGTCGGCGAACCAAATGATCCTCTCTACCGGTGGTCTGTCTGGGCTGCCTGGAGCCTGTTCACTGTGTTTTTGTGTCCTCACGAAACCACTGGTCCCAACACCATCTAACACCTAAGTCAGAACAGCCTAGATGGCAGACAATTTGTTGAAACGTCCATCCTACTTCTCGCAGTCCAATGATGCACCCCCTCAAAAAGTCAACAAAATGTCTTCGAGTGCATCAAAGAGGCATGTCTAGCAGTCAACGATCTCTCACCAAAACGTTCACTACTCAAAAGTAGGCTCTCACAGCCTTTTTATAGACATCGGCTGAAGTAATCTTACACCATCTAGTGGCAAGGCCCATTGTATAATCAGACCACAACTGTAATCATTTACATATCCGCCTGCGACAGAACTGAATGCAGAGTTCCACAGCAATCCGACATTTCTATCTGGCTGCTTTATGTTTCGTCAAGGAGTCTAAACAGGGTGATAAACGAGGTACCGATGTGCATAGTTAGTGATGGACTGTGTGGCGTAGGACTGTGACATCATACGTTGGGCAGCAGTGTACAGTATGCCATTGTGAGTCTGTTTATGGAGTTAAAAGTCAGATTTTTATTTCTTATCTTATTGGAATTGTTAGACCTTGGCCGTTGAAGCGAAAGGACAGATAGACGTTAAATGGTGCATACTTGTATAGAAAGCACTTCAGGAGGAGGCCTGAGACACATTGTAGCCACGCTATGACTACAGTCCGGGTCACCGGTGTATTTTACATTTCATCTGCTTTTAAAAATAAAATCATCAAGTTGGCAACTTCCTTTCATCTTGAGGTAATTAATGTGTGGTTAAAATATTATCAGTACACAATCCAAATGCATAAAGACCAAGTGTATATGGGACCAAAATTGAATGATGCCCTATGTCCACACAATCTGATAAGTCTACAGAAGTGATTAATAAAGTTCTTCATCAAGGACCAGTGATTGTGTCTCTTCAAGAACGATCATAAGCAGCACACGTTTACGCTCCTCCTTGAGTACTGAAGCCTACAGCATGACAAAGGCCACAGTAAGACAAGAGTACATTCTAGGCATGTACAGTAGGATTAAGCATTGTTTGGGCGTCTTCATACACGTGTATATCACATTTAAGCCCTTAAGCACTCACAGGACTTAAACTGGTGAATGCAGCATTAACTACTGCCTGGTTGGGGTAGTTACCCTGCATTCACAAAACCCAGTCAAGTCAAGTCAGATTTATTTATATAGCGCTTTTTACAATGGAGCATTGTCTCAAAGCAACTTTACAATTTTAGATTATCTCCTAATAACTACGTACAATCCCAAATTGAGCAAGCCTAGGACGACAGTGGAAAGGAAAAACTCCCCGAGTTATAGGAAGAAACCTTAGGAGGACCAAGACTCAAAAAGGGACCCAACCTCCTTGGGCGGCGTAGATGATAAATCTAAGAGCGAACTAAAGTCATGCAGTCAAAGTTCGAATAAAATGTGAAGTATGCACATCGACATTAAGTGGCCCGGGTATGATGGGGCTGGAGCTGATGACGGAAGCAGCTTGAGTGGAGCTACAGCAGATGAACATCATGTGTGGGGCTGGAACTGCCGGTCGTGATTTAACTCTAGCAAAACCGGTAGTGGTACAAAAGTTTACCGAATATTATATATTTTTAGGTGGCTTAGCGCTGTTGCTTCCCAGCTCCAGAGATTTTTTTTCCTGGTACTGTGGTTTCTTCCCACATTCTGAAAACATTCATTAGGTCATCTGGTGTCTCTAAAGTGTCCCTGTGTGTGAGTACGTGTGTGCATATGTGCATGATTGCCTGGTCAGGCAATGGGAAATGAAAATGAATAATATTATAATACTTAAGTACCAAATCATGATTACAACCACCTGTCGACAAGACCCGTTTGAAACCACATTGCTATTTCATATTTTTACCCTCATTACTAGCCCCAAATTTTCCATACTGTACAAATTTATTCTGATTTGGGGGTTGTACAGTGGGGCAAAAAAGTATTTAGTCAGCCACTGATTGTGCAAGTTCTCCTACTTAGAAAGATGAGAGAGGTCTGTAATTTTCATCATAGGTACACTTCATCTATGAGAGACAAAATGAGGAAAAGAATCCAGGAAATCACATTGTAGGATTTTTAAAGAATTTAACTGTAAATCATGGAGGAATGGGCCAAAATACCAGCTACAGTCTGTGCAAACCTAGTGAAGACTTACAGGAAACAAGAAATCTGTCATTGCCAACAAAGGTTATATTACGAAGTATTGAGTTGAACCAAATGTATTGACGAAATACTTATTTTCCACCATAATTTACAATTTAATTGTTTAGAAATCCTACACCCTTTGGAATTCTCTTCCAGCATCTGTTCGGTCTGCATCTACCCTTTCGCAATTTAATACACTTCTGAAAACTTTCCGTAATGGCTGCGAACACAGATGGCTGCTTGTCGTTTTGGTTACTTTTCCCGATACCCACATCCCTAACCAGTGGCTAGTTGTGTGTTTATGTTATGTTTATACGCTTGTGTGCTGGAAGGAGTTCATTATTTCTTGTTTCTTCAAAAAATGCATTTCATTGCCTTGTACTTGTACATGTGTAATGACAATAAATTGAATACCATGTTATTGTCTCCAACTAATGTTTATTGTGTTATTATGTCTACTGTATATCTCAAAATTTTTAAGCGTCCTTGGGTACTGTGAAAGGCGCTATATAAACTAAACTTATTATTATTATTACTACAATGTGATTTCCTGGATTTTTTTCCTCATTTTGTCTCTCACAGTTGAAGTGTACCTATGATGAAAATTACAGACCTCTCTCATCTTTCTAAGTAGGAGAACTTGCACAATCAGTGGCTGACTAAATACTTTGTTGCCCCACTGTATAACGAATGGCGATTTTTTTGTGCTGCCACTCTAGTGACATTAAACAAAACAAAAATGTTCTACTAATTTCTGAACCGTAGCGGTCTCAGTGAAGATCTCTGTTGTGGTAATCACAATTTGAGATCATATACAGTACTGTATTCTTACTGCAAACAAGTCCCCATGGGTCCTAAAAACCAAAAGGGAAACAGGAACTGAATCCTCCAGAACACAGACTGCAGTTAGCTTAGCAGCTATGCGAGTGCCCTGAGTTTAACAACAGAGTAATTGTTTTGTTTTTATTTTCATTTTCAATCCATTGCTCACTAAATTACATGAGATTTTTCAACACTTTATTACAAAATAAGCCTCGCGTTAAGTGATAATGTTTAATAGGTTCTGCTATGATAGAGTATAGACTATATTAAACTTATTGATTCACGATACATGTAACTTATGATGGATTTGTTGGAACATATCCCATTGTAAATCAGGGAGCACCTGTACAACACAACTCCCTTATTGCATGTAATGCCTTATACAGTGTGGATTTTCTGGCGGGTCTAGAACGGATAAATTCCATTTGCATGATTCCTTGAGGGAAAAATTTGCTCGGTACTCATCGATTTCAGTTCTCGACATGCCTTCTGTAATGAATTAACGACGAGAACTGAGGTTCCACTGTACTTTGCTGAATAAAAAGAATACAGACAGTGTGTTACAAGGCATCCATCTTTCAGAGGAGCCGAGGAATACATGCACATTAACAGAAATCAAGAGTATAGGGTACAAATCAATATGGCGTGAGCCGCTCCAGAAGAGAACATACAGGCTTCCTCTTACCTGCACATGCGTTGAGAAAGAGCCAGTCGCTCCTCCGCATCCTGTTCCTGATCTGCTTGAGTTTCTTAAAGTCCATTTCATGCTCGTCTTGGGCGCCCATGGCCCCAGATGCCAGCTCGATCTGTACCTCGGCCTGCCCGGCAGGTACAGGAGGTGAAAGCCTCCTCTGAGACGTTTTGCTGCCCCCCATTCCCCCTCCCCCCGCTGTCCTGTCCTGTTCATTCACTATGGACAGAGCCATGGTGCTTTCGGGCTGTGGCTCCTGATGCACAGCCTCGCTCGGCTTGGGGTGGTCACACACCACGCACCTCAGACTCTTAGGCCAGTTCTCATAAGTGCAGGCTGAGCATGCCCAATGTCGCACGCGCATGTTCAGACGGTTGCGGTCGTTGTACTCCTCGCACGGGTCCGAAATCGTAGGGGCAGGAGGACGTGAGCCTGGCTCAGAGGTGTGGGGGACCTCAGAGGGTCTGTAAGGACCCTGCTGAGACCCCTGCTGCCTCTGGCAGAGGCACTGAGTGCAGCGGATAGCACGAGGCCAGTTCAGATAGGTACACATTTGGCATGACCATTTGCTGGCTGGCTCGGGAGCCTCGTCGGCGACTCGCACTCGAGGCCGGGCGCTCGAATCAGGGCAAATGAGCACGCTGGAGCCCTCCTGGGTGGAGCACAGGTGCGAGTCGAGGCTCGGGCTGCTCTTAAACGGCTCCTCGGTGATAATAGGGCCGGTGGGTCGTTGGGCGCGACACATAGTGCACTTGATGGCAGACGGCCAGTTCTCGTATGTGCAGTAATCGCAGCTCCACTTTGGCTGGAAATCAGTCATCCTCACTCGAACGGAGCTCCTGAATAACCCCTTCCCTCCTTCCCTCCCTCCCACCGCCACTCGCTCCTGACCAAAGGCCGCTCAGCCTGCCAGTGTGCTCTGCAAAAACAACACAAACAAACACAAAATCACCACAAAAAAATCAGAGCACAGGATTAAGAGAAGAATTATGACAACAGGCAGAGTAGAAAAGAAACGAAATATCAAAAAACCTAAATAAGTAAAGGCCCCAAACCAAGCCGGCCACTTCCAGCAATTGAGGGCATACATATCAAGGAAAGATCACAGACACATTGGGCCATGTTTGAAATTCTGAGAACAAAAGGAATAATGTGCAGGAAAGCACATCACATCCATTTGAATATTTTACATGTGGTTGTGCAGCTGTGCCCACTAACCCACGGGATGCAGGCATTTGGAAGTCTAGTGCTGTGTGTAATCACAATACAGGAACTCCCATATTTACCCTTCAATGTGAAACAGCAACTGAATAAAACACAATACAGCAATTCTGAAACAGTTTGTCCCACAGGAAACTTGGTCACACAACCCTGGACCATTCTTCCATGCTGTCTGAACAGGGGAACAAAAAAACAAAACTCTGACCATTCCAGCTCACTCGACCATGAGCGCCCGGGTTTATGTTTTTACAACTCAAGTTTACAGTGGTGCATGTTGGCTCATACAAGGTTTTTTTTTTTCTCCATGAAATGCACCGAACTATAGCCGTAGAGCTAACGCCTGCTTTACAGTTGCTCACCATGTGACACAATAAGCGGATTTATACATTTGCTGTGATAATGCAGACGCTAAAGACCTATTCAGAGGTCCCCATGGTGAGAAAAATAACAGAGGTAAAAGTAATTCTTCTTTCTTTCAGTAACATTACATTACATCAAATAATAATGTAACAATATACCTGTTCAAATGCCAGTATTTTAAAGTAGATCACTGTGCTAAAGTCTTAGGCCACCATTACATTTAGAGGTGGGGTAAAATATCGATAGGGCGATATCTCGTAGAGTCTTCTTTTGTGATACGTTTTCGATATTTTTTGGGATCAAATATCGATATTTTTATTTAAACATACAGGTGCTCTAAATGGGCTGTTTCTCTACGTTTACTTACAGGATGCAATGATTTATAACGGCACTTGACAGCGCTAATGGTAACACTAATGAATAGGGTAAACCTGTTTTGAAAATAAAAGAGGCTCAAAGGGGAGAAACGTAATGCTCCTCTCTGCAATTGATGCACGGATGAGTACATTCACTTCTGAGCATGTTGATTAGCTGCTGTTCCTGAAGAACATCCATATTTGAGGATGATTTGAAATGTGTCCAGGTTACATAAAACAAACTAGTAAACACTGTGTTCCTAGGTTTGCATAAAACAGGTTAGTTATGCTTGTTAAGCACTGAAATGTGTGTGTGTGTTTTTAATTGATAAGCTTAATTTAGAAAGTTTGAAAAGATTTTAGTCATACAGTTGTTTTCTCCCTTTGGACGTTTTAACCCAAGAACTGTTCAGCTTTCTGGCTGTTAGCTATTTCACACTGGAATGATGACACACACAGAAATGGACACGCTGCAGTCAGTGTAAGTGTGTTAATGTTGTACATTGTTCCATATCGGTTGTCAAATTCTCAGAAACAGACATTAATTAATACATGCTTCCTGCTATTCGCCAATGTAGTAGTATTTCATCTTCAGTTACACAGATATCATGACGTATCGTAGGGGATTGTCTTGCAATATATCGAGTATCGCAGAATCATGATATCGTCATTATCATGGTCAACATATGTTAATAATGTTGTATTGTGAGGTGTCCTGCGATTCAAACCCCTAAGTAGATTTATTTTAGCAATGGTATAATGACCATATATAATCTATTGACAACAACTGCACCCAAAAATTAGCATATCTTAGCCTGTTCACACAGTTCCCCTTACGAAAAAGAGATTTCTAGGCTGCTACCCTTCCAAAAAGACCATTCCTGATGAGACTGAGAAATAATTATATATGGTCATTATACTATTGCTAAAATAATGGTGTTTCTAATCTAATGATGACCTAAGACTTTTGCACAGTACTGTACTACCTACACTGAATTTAGAATCTGCATACAGAAATGCTTAATATAGGGAGTGATCCATGCCAAGGACACTCCCAGAAATAGACTGTATGTAGCTTTTAAAGAGCTGTGACATCATTTGAATATGGGCATGTGTGTTGAATGTCTGCGCTGCATCAGGGCACGTTTCCCTGCATCGAAATCACATGTTTTGCATACAAATTTTACTGACGACACCAGTAACTACAGCTGTGAAGAATTAACCTTTGAAAATGAAATTTAAAAAGAACTACCTGTGATCATCGGTATCACAGACAGTTATGTGGCTATATTAATTACCGAGTTTGCTGCAAGGAAAGTACAAAAGACCTTACACTTTAGACAGTCAATGACTGGTGAATAGTTTTCGTTGTATGCTACTTTTATATCATTAGATACAAGTAATTCAATAACTGGTTATCGCTGCTAATAGAGAACGCTATGCTAATTCATATTAGTTCGGTAACTAGATGCAAGTACAGTTCGACTGGAGCCTCTCAGAACCAAAGGAAGACAATCATCCTCCACTCAACGTCCGAATGGCTGAATCTCTTCTTTTCAAATGACGACTCCTTTTCAGCACTTAAGACTGATACTGTACCTACGTATTTAAATAAAAAGGTTCCTCTCATAGTTCTTCTCCTTTTTAATGTTTGTTGTTTTTCTGCTGCAACTCCTAACAAGGTTTCATTTGAATGGGGTTCTTGAGCTCTAGGCCGACTTTACTGGCATAGGGTAATGTTGAATAAGAATTCAAGGTATTAAGTCCTAAATATCTTTCAATCAACTGGGCCCTGTGTAGGTTACCTTGCTCGGTGTCCCACTGCAACCTCCTCAACACGGTTCAGACTGCAGGTCTTTGGCTCTAACCCGTGGTCTTCCACCCTTTTTTTTTTTTTTTTTAAAGCAAAGTCCCCATCACCCCCAAAATAAATACCACCTCACATATCTATACAACACATAAACACATAAATCAACACGCACTCACACACATCTAATCTTACAGAAAGTCCGAACAACACCCCCTCCCTTCCAGATTCCTTGCACCCCCAGAGAGGCTCTCTCCATAGTTTGAATATCACTGCTCTAAAGCAACCTGTAACCTTGAAACTCAATGAAACAGCTGGGCAATATATAAAAACACATCACAAATATTAACATTTTTAAAAGATATTCCTGTTTAAACATTCATTCGTTACTTGTTAATCTGCTACTCACTGACAAAAAATAAAGCACCTAGACAGAAATATCAGATTGCTGCAAAACCTGGCATGCAGTTTTGTCTCATGTAGATATCTAAATGATTACAGGTGTGGTCTGATTATACTCTGGGCCTTGCCACAAGAAGGAATAAAAGTGCTTCCCATGCTGCCCAATAAAAAGGCTCTCGGAGGCTATTTTGGGTATTGTACCACTTGGTGAGAGATGGTGGAGTTCTAGACATGCCTCTACTACACACAGGAAGACATTGCGTCCCATTTCCAGACTTTGAGAGGGGGCGCATCACTGGACTGAAAAAGGCAGAATGGTGGTTTCCACAAACTGCCTGCCACCTAGGCCGTTCCGACCTAGCTGCTAGGAGCACTGGGAGCAGTGGTTCCGTATAGTGAAAACAGTCCAGATGGCCCAGACAGACCACCAGCAGAGAGGATCATCTGATACACCGACAAGCATGAGTAGATCCCACAGTTTCATTGTCCACTATCCAAACACAGGTGACACCTTCGCCACACACTCCTGTCTCTGCCTGGACCATTTCCAGAGGCTTAGCAGAAGGAAGTTTGTTGTCATGGCACCCATTACCTGTCCTGCCATTGACAGCCAGCCACAGTCACCTTCGTTTGCAGTTGTGTCATGAACGAGAAACCTGGACTGCTCATGACTGGAACCGTATTGTCTTTAGTGACAAATCTTCATTCTGTTGGGATCTGACGATGATCAGGTTCAAGTATGGCACACTGCCCCAATTGCCAGTTGTGATGGATGATAATCTACAGGCCCAGTTGCAACATCTGTGGGCAAATGCGCCACAGGATACCATACAGAACCTGCTTGCTTCCAATGCCCAACCATATCTCACCTTGTATCCAGGCTAGAGATGGCCTAACAGGGTACTAGAGCCTCCATTCAATTATACATTTTTCCCCAATAAACTTATCCTTTTGCTGTAATATTGTAATCACTCCCATATATCATCATGACATTCATACATATAAAGTTTCAGTCAATTCCAGCAACTTCTTGGTGAGGGTTTTTTGGCAAGGAGTGTATTACAATTGTGTGCAATTTATCCTGCTTGCTACAACATCCATATCTGAAAAATACTGAAGACAAGCCAAGACAGACACGGTTTTAAACTATGAAAGATGGTCTTAATGAAGAGGCACAATTTAACCAGTCTGCTACTATGAATAGTAACTACATCTTAAAGAAATAGTACTCCAAAATCATTGATGTGGTTATGAACATTATATATAAACACTGTTTCCAAATGCACGTTTAACCTAAGTTTATAGACATGCCATAAATACCCCAAAATCTGCTGAAACTCCAGGAGGTTCAGCATGACAAAATACACTTGAGCAATAGAATTAGGTTCCTAACACTGGGACTTGTTACTTTACCTTGTAATACTAATTTACATAAAGTAGAAACTGTTAACTTCAGTGTCTTTTTTCGCTGCACGTTTATTTCTGGTGCTCGAATGGCAGTCTGTATTATCTACAGGTGCCAGTCACTAGGATTTGTCCCTCTACAGAATCATATTAACTTGCTTAGCAGTTAAAATTTTGCAGTTTTTAATACAAATATCTTGTCACTGCTTCTGTGATGCTGTTGTCCAAGTTGCAGCCTTGTGTTGCACTTCTATGTTAGAAACTAATTATCGCTTCTAGCTCTCTAGTGTAAACACAGCCAAATTAAGCAACTGAGAAGAGGAGTGCCGATATGAGGCTACAAATATAATCATGTCCACCATTATCAGTAGTCAGTCTGTGCACTCGCGGTACTGACAACAGTCATCTTTGGTGAATTAGCTTTTTCTTAAATTGAAAAAATGAGAACATTTCCAACCTCCTAACTGAAGTAAATTTAGTCTAAGAAATTCAAGAAATAATTATTTTTAACAAAACCATGTGCCACAATTACTGCCCAATACCGCCCACCCACCCCTGCATTTAATAATTTGTACAAACTCCTTCTGTCTTTAGTGAACCATTTTTGTGTTGATAAAACATCTTTTGGATCCTTGTCCTGCTACAAGACCCTGCGATGACCCGTTTTCTTTTTGTTGGAATTTCATAGAGTCCATGATCCCATGTACCTTAATGAGGTTATCAGGTTATCAGGCCTTTGGAGGACTCTCAGTCACACTTAACAGTGAACATCAGGTCCTTTTCAATATAGTCATCCTTCTTTTTAAGCCAAACCTACCCTGAGTGTTTTTTGCCAAAAAGCAAAATTTTCATTTCATCTGACCACTACATCTGAACACTAATTCAATCAAAGTTCCAGCGGTTTTTAGCAGACTCCAGAAGTTCATGTCTGTAGTTAGAGGACAGAAAAGGCTTTCTCCTGACAAGTCTTCCAAACAATCTGTTGGCATGGAGGTGGCGTCTGATGGCAGTTTTGGAGACTCGGTGACAAAGAACTAAATAATCTCGGGTCCTCATCCAGGCAGGTTTGTCACAGTTCCAGTTGACAGGAACTTTTAAATTATTGCCCTAAATGTAATCTATTATCTTGTAGCCATTCCCTTACTTCTGAAGGTCAACACGTTTCTTGTAATTTGAATTGTGTTCTCTTGTCTTTCCCATATTGACCTCTGTGTCACCTCATATATACCCCAGTGAAAAAGGAAGTCATAGATCACTGCTTGAGAATTCACAGAGACTATGATCAACTTAAAGTACAATATAAACAGAAAAAAATGCTTCAGTTACATTTTGTTTCTATTCATTTATATGGGAGCCAATAAACATGACATAGTTTTGTTAAAAATAATTATTTCTTCATGAGAGATAACTTCTTCCTCGGAATTTACGTTAAATATAACGGGTGGATTTTTCTCAGAATGAGATTAAGCTAACTAACCAAAAACAAATATCTTACAACCCTTTGCACTCATCCTTTCCAGGGGTGCCAGTAAATGTGGAGACAACTGTACATGCAAAAGGACATCAGTTGTAAATATTTGGAAACAATTTGAACCAACACCCTTCAATCAACTAGATAAATATCCTCTGACTTGAAAATCAGTACTCTCTAAGAAAGTCTAACCGCTTCAACAACATGAGGGATCCTGGCAGATCTGGAAAGTAAAATGGAAAGTAAACATGGAAGATAAAGAACGACAATGTAAGAAAATACACTGAGAAATGGAGGGCTGCTTTGACTTCAGGCAGAGTGTGAGCACCAAGTTTGTGTAAGCTATGCTACATACACCATGTACACCGCTAATGGGGTGTTAGCAATACTCATGAAACTATGAAAAATGGATTCTGATTTATCACGACACTGATACCATATAATCATATTAGTCAGCTTTAGGTCCAGTTCAGTAGTTATACCATCTGTCAAATAGTTTAACAGTAAGCTGTGTGCACCGAGTTCTAAGTAACAGGACAGTTAACCATTTAGTTAAAAATTAGGCTAATAAAGCCAGCTAAATGTTTGAAGAGATTTGTTCTTTAAGTGTTGGTGCACTATACGGTAGGTTCAAGTCCCAGAACTGCCAAAATGCCACTGCTGGACCTTTGAGCAAGGCCCTTAACTTGCTTGGACTGGATATTATCCGTTTTACGGTGTTATGATCACATGTTTACCAAGGGGAATACAAAGCACTTCTGGAAGTCGCTCCAAATTTGTCCTTTAACTGGAAATGCAAGACTAATTTAGAAGACAGTCTGAATGGGTGCAAAAATTTGGGGGATTCTGGCGGATCTAGAAAGTAAAGTCGAACGTAAACATGAAACCTGCAGAAACGGAACTTCAGTAGCTACACAGCAAAACAGGCATTTCTCTCATTTTGTTTGCTGAAACAGACATGACTTTGAGTGTCAAGGCAGTGTAGCGAACCGAACTCTAGCAGGCTGCTCGGATATCAGGCAGAAGGTGAGCGCTGCAGTAGCGCTGAGCCGAGCTTGTGTAAGCTACATGAAGATTAGTAAGAGGGAAGCAATGGACAGACTACAGGCCCGTAAACACACTCGGTTGCCGATCGCGTCTACGGGCAGCGTAGAGCCCTCTTGAGTTGCCCTTCTGCAGTAACACATCATAGTGCTCGAGTGCGGTTGTCTGAGTGAAACCGATCCTTCTTCTAAATCACCCAGACTAACAAACACCCCCAGAGCTACAATCCAGCCATTATTAAGATCCACTAGCGTTAGTACGATCCTTACCTTTCCAACCGCAACCGCCCTCCAATCCGCGGACTCCCGATCTCAGAAAGCGATCTGAAGTCTTACCGAATCCTTATTCCCATTTCCAGTGCCGATCTGTCTAATGGCGGCAGCACGGGAACAGAGTAAACCAAAATAAACCTACTCCACAGATACAGGGAGGAGGAACACCACCTGGAGCGCTGCCCAAACCTGATTGGCTCCTTATTCACGTGACTCGGTTTGGCCAATGAGAAAACATGTATTTCATTGACTTCGATTAAAGGTCTTCTGACGCTCTTTGCGTAAATATGCTACTAGGAAACTCGGACGCGTGTGCCGCCATCTTGGCTCGCCGAACAAAGTCGACTCCGGTGCTTGAACCTTTCTAGTAGAGCCACAATGGTGTGCTTTTCATGCATATCACTCAACAGCAAAGGGGTGACGTAATCGTTTCAGAAAAGCTCTACCGCAGCATTATGCAGTGGTTAGGTTTTTCAAAACAAAACAAGGAACAAGGTTTGTTAAACACAGTTCCAGCACTGGCGTAGATTTTTTTATTATTGCTTTTCTTTTTGAGCTGCATATGATCAGACCTACCGCGGAGAGGTTTTGCTCTTAGTGCTATTATTTTTACATGGTTTTTCTTTAAAGATATTTTCATTTTGGCAGGGTTCAGCTACCTGCAAATTCTTAGAAATACTCTGTTTTGTAATAAAACACAGTTGGAATATGTTTTGAAGTAGGAATTTCAAAATCAGCATATCTATTTAAAATGAATAATAGCCTAATAATATAAAAACTGAATCATTTAAGGCCTGCCCTGTTACTACCAGCACCCCATCGCTGTAAGGTTTCCGGGTTTCTGTGAGAGAAGAAATCTGTCAGTTCTTCTCTCAAAAAGTAGGTGGTTACACACGTGCTTGCCTTAACAACACCCATACTGCCAAGTTAGGATTCCATTGTGAAAACCAGTGTGGATCCTTCTCAGCACTGAGTGACACTGACACTGCTACAAGTGGATTAGACACAGCAGTGCTGCTGGAGTTTTAAACACACCAGTGTCACTACTGGACTGAGAATAGTCCACTAGCCAAAAATGTCCAACTAGCACTGTCCTGTGGGTTTGTTTGTGTGATGGAGGGCTTGGATTATCTCTTGGTGCTACAGCATTTTTCCAAACCAACATAAACACGCACAGTGTAGACCTTTAGTACTTAGACAAAAAATTCTATCTTTAAGTTAAATGATGTCTATTACTTTAAAACTGGTAATACACTATATAGGCAAAATATTTTGGCCATCCAAAAATTTGTTTGTACCCCTTTGCTACAACAACAGCCTTCAATCTTAATGATAAGGCTTTCCACTATTTTGGAAACATGACTGTGGTCAGGCAATGCTGTTGGCCAACAAGCCCTGTCTTAGTGCCTAGGAGGGCAGGTCAGAATGTTTATGAACTGAAATCACTAATTAGAAGGGGTGCCTACATACTTTTGGCAATATACCTGTACTCGTTATATGGATATTGTTTCTATGAAAGCTCTGCTTTCTCATTCTTTAACTGAGAATAGAACAGTCTAGTGCAATGATGTTGATTATTACATTTTTTCTTCATGGGGGAGTCAAGATCCTTCCCTGATGTGCACAGGGTGCAGGCCTAAGCAGTCCCAGGACGGGATGCCAGTCCATTGCAGGGTTCATAGTTGTAGTGCTGGGCATGTTCCGCCAACTGGCTCGTCCCTCAGTCACAGCCAAAACATGTATGCTGTATCCTAACGGAAGCGACCACTGTGGTGGGCCAGGGCACAGGAATACACCTGCCCTGGATGGGCCGCTAGTCCACCACTGGGCTTGGAAGGAGTAGCAGTGTCTGAGTGATATCCTACAGGGCTAGGGCTGGAAGGCACCACTGGGACTCAAACCCAGGTACCACCAGCTGAGTGTCAGCCTAGCGGGTAAGGTACAGGACAATGGACCAGAAGGTCCAGGTCCATCTGCCAAGCTGCCACTGTTGGGTCCTTGAGCAAGGCCCTTAACCCACAATTGCTTGGATTGTAAGACTGTATAAGTTGTAAGTCGCTCTGGGTAAGGGCGTCTGCTAAATGCTGTAAATGTCAGGAGTACAAACAGATTTTACTGAAATTTATCCACTACTAGTAAAACGTCTATTTATCAATCTGTTAAGAGGTGTTAGCTGATTTCAACTGAATACTACAATTATGGCTCACCACCTGTCAGGAACATAAGACCAACCTTACTCTGTGATCTCTGTTGTTATGAAGACCAGTAAATCCTTGTAGGGTCTCAAAAGGGTGACATGTCAACATTATTTTGTGATTATACACTATACAATTTAACTTACCTTTTTAACGGATGCATTTCTAATTATATACACAGTACTGAATTAATTCAAACTGCGACCACACAGTGAAAAGAGTATTTAATTATATAACTATAACTATAATATAGTTATTTATTTTTAAAGTATGCATTAAGTATTCCAACCATAGATATTTAGAGGCATTGATACTGTATACTGTAATCTGTTTAAACCGAAGGCATCAATTGAGCTTAGTAATAAGCTACAGTGGGACCCAAAAGACTGAGAGCATTAAAATACATGTGGGAATCTTTTAGGAGAAGGATTCATTCTGCATCCAGATTATGACCAGAAACATACCTCAAATCTTTGCAACATCTACTTGAAGACTAAAGAAGATTGGACATGCAGTAACATCACAAGATGCCCTTTGGAAAATTGCAAAATCATGCTGGGATAACATGGATCATCAGATTTTGTGGAGAAAAAAAGAGCACGTCAGAGCGAGTGCACACTGTCATTACAGCAAATGTGGGAACATACCAAATACTAATCAATTCTGAAATTTACGTCGACCATTTAAATTGGTATGCTTATTTTACAAGTTACACTGAAAAACATTGTAATAGATTCAAGAAAATTTTAAACAGAAATATTTTTACTTGTGGTCTCAGACTTTTGATTGTAATATCTACAAAATCATGATTTATAGGGTGCTTTCTTTTCACCGGTTATTTTTTTACCTAAAATTGTCACTTTTTCCTTTTGAGAGAGGAAAAACATTTGAAACAATATATAAATACCGTATTAAAACTGATTTTTTGGGGGAAAGACAGGAGAACTTTCAAAATGTTGTGATTTTCTCTGACTATGAACCAGTTATGGTAGAATGTTCTATATCATTTTTCAGGTCTTAAATAAAAAAAATATTTTAGGATTTGCTATTCATAGAACACATGTTCATAACGTTAGCTAGCAGCTCCTCTTGACACTAATATATTTCCCTAGAATAATTCCACTGTATGAATCTGACCACTAAACTATTAAATCTTCTGAGTACTCTGACAGACTTAGTCTATAGTTCAGTGTGACTGGCTTCCTCTGCACAAGAGGTGCACATAGACGTGTGGTTTTCCTGCTCAAAGACATTGTTTCACATTAGCAGGTAATTAGCAGGTTCGGTTGGAGCAGGGGAAACACCAAACTGTTGAATTCAGGCCCTTTCAGTACTTTCAGCCTGTCTGAATTTCCATTACTCAACCTTGCAACATTATTGCCATCCAGTGGAATTAGAAGGAAAGAGCAGCAACATGGTGCACTGTACTGCTGCATGTATTCTGCTTGTTGAACCTGGGAAGATCAGTAAGGGTGACTATAACTTATACCATTTAAGTACACAATACTGAATAAAAAGTCGAAAGTATAAGTGTCATTCCACCGAATGGGTGCCATTTCCATCCCCAGGCCATTAGGTGTATAGATAATTAATATAATTACCTGCAAAAACATTTTATTATTAAGCAACGTGTTCTACACAATGATGCAATTGCAAATGTAAGGTATTTAATTTAAAATATTACTAAAAAAGTCCTAGAACACTGAAAAATACTGAAAAAAACTTCTTAGCTGTCTCTGGTCTTTACAATGAAATATAATATATACTTTTTTTGCATTATTGTGTCACGCCATATCCCATCTAGGCTTTAAATATATTTTTCATAAGAGATCCATAATAATTTACTTTAAAATACATTACTAAATACGTTTAGTCATGTACCCAGGTTTTCACATACCACATGTCACATGTTCAATAGGAAGTTGCATCATCTGGATCTTCTGAAGACCAAAAATAACTTCGTGATTTTTGTGTTCTTCTGTATATTTGATGATATTGTAACTATGACTGAGAAGGTCAGTCTCAACTTACTATTCTGTTACCTAAATTATTTTATATGGTATTTGTTTGTTGTAAAAATACAGTGGTGCTGGAAAGTTTGTGAATCTTTTAGAATTTTCTATATTTCTGCATAAATATGACCTAAAACATCATCAGATTTTCACACAAGTAGATAAAGAGAACCCAGTTAAACAAATGAGACAAAACTATTATACTTGGGCATTTATTTATTGAGGAAAATTATCCAATATTACATATTAGTGTGTGAACCTTGGCTTTCAGATCTGGTGTCGTTCTCCTAATATAACCACTTTTCTATTAAATCAAAAAGTTTTTATTTTGTCTCATCCGTCCACAAAACATTCTTCCAATAACCTTCTGGCTTGTCCACATGATCTTTAGCAAACTGCAGATGAGCAGCAATGTTCTTTTTGGAGAGCAGTGGCTTTCTCCTTGCAACCCTGCCATGCACACCATTGTTGTTCAGTGTTCTTTTGATGGTGGACTCATGAACATTAACATTAGCCAATGTGAGAGGGGCCTTCAGTTGCTTAGAAGTTACCCTGGGGTCCTTTGTGACCTCACCAACTATTACACGCCTTGCTCTTGGAGTGATCTTTGTTGGTCGACCACTCCTGGGGAAGGTACCAATGGTCTTGCATTTCTTCCATTTGTACATAATCTGTCTGACTGTGGATTGGTGGAGTCCAAACTCTTTAGAGATGGTTTTGTAACCTTTTCTCAGCCTGATGAGCATCAACAACTCTTTTCTGAGGTCCTCAGAAATCTCCTTTGTTTGTGCCATGATACATTTCCACAAACATGTGTTGTGAAGAGCAGACTTTGATAGATCCCTGTTCTGTAAATAAAACAGGGTGCCCACTCACACCTGATTGTCATCCCACTGATTGAAAACAGTTGCTACTCACTAATATATAATATTAGATAATTTTCCTCAATAAATAAATGACCAAGTATAACATTTTTGTCTCAGTTGTTTAACTGGGTTCTCTTTATCTACTTTTAGGACTTGTGTGAAAATCTGATGATGTCATATTTATGCAAAAATATAGAAAATTCTAAAGGTCTCACAAACTTTGAAGCGCCACTGTACAATTTTTGGCAAGTCATTAAAATGTACTCATGTCATTAGTATGGATGCCATGTGGCTACATTTTATGTATTTGCTAATTTTGTGCAGGAAAAGTAACAGGACTGAGTTTGACCAGTGAAAATACAATACAATGTTTAAACTATGATAACTAATGCGGATTTGTTCATCAACATTCTTATACAAAAGTTTTGGCACTCCTGGTCTAATGACGTTAAAAATTGTATTGATAAAATAAAAATACTTTTAATGAAAAAGTAATGTCTACATTTTCAAATATGACTTATAGGCTTTCCATACCAATTGAATCCAATTCAGGGATGCAGGGGGCCAGGACATAACCAGTGCCACCGAGCTCAAGGCGGGGTCAGTCCTAGAGAGGACACCAGTCCAATAGCCAGAGAGTACGCACACAAGCAGTCATGGGGAGAACATGCAAACTCCACATTGCAGCAGTCAGGCCGTAGCTCCAAGCCAGGTCTTCGGAGCTCATGGAAAAAAATCTTTAATAAAGTGAATCTAAATTTGGCATGTGCAAACTTTTACATACATTTCCTCAATCTATACATAATTTAGGGGTTTTAAAAGTGATCTAAACCTAACTGACTTGTTCATAAAAAGCTGCAGAAATATGTCCTATTTAAGTTTATTCCATGTAGAGTTTGTTTTAGCTCAGTTGTTTTAGTGCATAAACAAACCATTTGATTTGACCATGGTGGCGCAAACATTTGCATGAGGCTGTCTGTTGGAACCTTAGTAGTGCACAACTAGACGTTAGACTTATAATGTAAGGTACAATGTAAATGAACACACTTTATCTAAAATAACATGATCAAATCATGTTTGTACAGCCCTAGCATAAGGCTCCTCCACTTTTAAGGATCAGCCCTAGCTATTTTCTCTCCTGTAGCCCCACCCACTTGAAGCACCAGACCTTACCAGCCAATCACAGCACACCATTACTCCACAGTTTCCCAGGCAACAGGGCTGCTCTGCTGAAAGGCGCTGCATCATCAGCATCCTGTGAACTGGGCTGCTGGAGGCCGCAGTGGCTCAGAGCATCCACACACCTCCCCCACATCATCTCTCGCTGTCCTCACACCCTGCACATGAGATGGAGTAGAGGAGGGACTAGGTGAGTGTTATGCTTCTCCTTTCTCTCGTTGCTCTTGCTTTTGTGTTTGTGGAGCTGGTTGATGTGGAACAGAAAGATGTTGCGAAGTCATCTACATGAGGCTATACATGACATTACAGCATCAGTGATGACGAGCTGCCTTCTGCTTTGTTACAGAGGCCTGCATAAGTTGTACACAGATAGCATTCCATGAGGAATGACCGTCATTAAGAAGTGTTTGTGTAGGGTGTTTGGGATGCTAATTTTAGCCTTGAGGAAATGTGGGACAGACAGCTTGATCTGAGGGCTGTTTTGCTTTACTGGATTGCGTTTACAGTTGTGTGTGTATATGTTTTGTGTGCGCCAGTGTTTCTCATGTTTGCGAAGGTAGGGGATACTGAGTGTGATTCTAAGGACACACCTGATTAGCACTTTCGCTGCCTCGGCCCTGTGGAGGCTGGCATAGGGAAGAAGTATGAGCACATATGATTGACAATGTAGTGTGTGTTGTTAGGCGTGGTATCAGGCGTCTTCCGATGAACCACACGTGTAGGTACTGCAGAACTCTACAGCTGGCTGTGGATCTCTGTTCCAGTGTGTGGTGTCGCACCATTCACATGCACACTGTGTGTCAGTTTTGTCTTTGGGTGGAATTCCCTGATGTCCTGCCCTTCCCTGTCCTGTGAGACACTTTTATTATGGAATCTCTAGCCTTAAGAAGGTGTGAGGGAAAGCAGGGGTACGTTGGGCAGGGAACAGACACATGGCTCTATTACTCCTGCTGGTGCTACAGCCTGAATCCTTTCTAAAAGTTTCCTTATGCCTGACAGGAAATGATACTGAATATTAGTCGTTGTAACATTTGATCTGTACCATAACGATGAGTATTGCGTCTGTCATCACATATATCAAGTCTTAGTGTAAACCCTAATCACTCTGCATATCCAAAGATGACTTTAAGGTCCAGTAATGAAGAGCTAAACACTGGTTGTGAGATGTGACAGCTATATTATGTCTTCATATTATGTCTATGAAGTGCAGAGTGCGTCTGCTGAACCATCATTCAGATATAGAAAGCACTTTAGGGTGGGGCACTGGACAATATAGCAACTGTTAGCCTTTAGCTCAAAACATTAACACATCAGGTCTACACGGAAGAATGTAAACTAGTGTTCCATAAGTGTCATAACTCCTACACTTTACATCTACATCTAGGCATTGAGCAGACCCCCTTATAAAGAGAGACTTGCAACTGATACAGTCTTAGCATTTACAGCTGTTACAATGCAAGCAGTTGTGGGTTAAGGCTCTTGCTCAAGGATCCAATAGTGGAAGTTTGTCAGAGGTGGGATTTGAATCCTGGACCTTCTGGTCTATAGTCCACTACCTTAACTGCTAGGCCACCACAGTAAACACTCTCTCTATTTCTCCCTCACTTCCTGACCTGATAAATCATTCTTAGATTTATCATCTACGCCACCCAAGGAGGTTGGGTCCCTTTTTGAGGCTTGGTCCTCCCAAGGTTTCTTCTTCAAGTTTTTCCTTTCCACTGTCGCCCTAGGCTTGCTCAATTTTGGATTGGACGTAGTTATTAGGAGATAATCTAAACTTGTAAAGTTGCTTTGAGACAATGCTCCATTGTAAAAAGCGCTATATAAATAGATCTGACTTGACTTGACTTGTGTATTTTGCTTTAATTTTGTGGAGCAATATTTGGGATGCACCATCCAGTTTTCATTAGGGCATACAATGAGCTGAATCATTATCACCACGAGGTCCCCATTTATGTTTAGTTAGGTGGCACATGTCAAATTCATGTCCATAAAAATGACCGTTCCCAGGGTTTCCCAAAAGGACACTGCCCAGAGAATCCCTTATAACAGAAATCAGAACTCATCAGACCAGATGACCTTCCCCTGCTTCAAGGTCCAGTTTCAGCACTTGCATGTCCCTTGTAGGGACAAGCCTTCCATACCTTGCTAATTGGAACATTTGACCTTCCAGACATTCCAGGCTAATTAAGTTCAAATGTCAACATTCGGCTGATCTTCGGCTTGGGACAGATATGCCCTAAAGTGATTTTCAGCCTGAACATTTTTTTCATATTCGGTAAAATTCTCTTATTCCAGGAGCTGATAAAACATATGCTCAGTAAAAAAAAATCTCAGTTGTTGCCAAAGGCTCTTTAGACAGGATAAAAAAAAAGGACACCATACAAATTCAACCAATAAGCACAACAGGCACAGTCTTCTAGTCAGGGGGTATTGATTGATTGACTTGCCTGTCAATCATTCTTGAATCCATAAATGCATGTATTTTTGGGGTGTGGCTTAAGACGAAACTCTGAAGAGAGCTGCTGTATTTGATTTGTTGTTAAGATTCAAAATCATAAGCTCATAAACAATCAGAAACAATTCTTGCCCTAAAAATGGCTGAAAATGAAGTAGCTGATGACAGAAACTTGCAGAGACTTTATATGACTGTCATCAAATACAGTATGATGTAATGTAATATACACTCACAATCACTTTATTAGGTTGTATCTACACATACTGTCCATTTTACCAGTTCCACTTACCGTATAAAAGCACTTTGTAGTTTTACAAATACAGACTGCAGTCCATCTGTTTCTCTACAGACTTTCTTAGTCCCCATCACTCTGTTCTTAATGGTCAGGACCACCAGATCAGGAATTATTTGGGTGGTGGATCATTCTCAGCACTGCAGTGACACTTTTTGTTTGTGGTGGTGGTGATTAGTGTGTGTTGTGCTGGTATGAGTGGATCAGACACAGCAGTGCTGCTGGAGTTTTCAAACACCTTAGTGTCTCTGATGGACTGAAATTAGTCCGCCCACTAAAAATGTCCAGCCACTAGCATCCTGTAGGCAGCATCCTGTGAGCACTGATGAAGGATTAGAGGATGACTAACACAAACTGTGCAGATGAGCTGTTCTCTCTGACTTTACAATTACAAGGTGGAGCTTTATTGTAGATGTGTCTCATAGAGTGCACAGTGAATGAACAGAGTGTTTAAAAACTCCAGCAGCACTACTGTGTCTGATTGAATAGTACCTGCAGTGCTGAGAATGATCCACCACCCAAATAATTCCTGATCTGTGGTGGTCCTGTGGGGATCCTGACCATTAGAGAGCAGAATAAAGGGAACTAACAGAGTATGTAGAGAAGCAGATGGACTACAGTCTGTAATTACAGAACTACAAAGTGCTTCTATGTGGAAAGTGGAACTGATAAAATGGACAGTGTGTGTAGGAACAAGAAGGTGTACATAAAAAGTGTCCCATTAATTGGCTGATGTACATTTGACACTTTATTGTTGTCTTGAAATTAATTTGCTGATAGCTTAAGCCTTATCAGTTATGTTAGGACAGGCATGCATTTCTGGCTGATCTTCAGTTCTTCAATACCTGGGGATTACTATGAACCTGTCACATGGAGAGAATTTTACGTATACTGTATATTTATATGTATGTATGATCTGCGAGGTCATGAAACATAGAGGACGTTTGGCCCATGCTTCCTCCAAAATGGGAGATATAATGAATTAAGAATGGTCAGCTGATACTTTCTCAGACTTAGCTTCCCTATGATCTGGTATAGTCTGTTCAGTATTGCCTTACATTTCTCTGTGAAAGTGGTATATGTTTAGTATACTCTATACTTACTATGAAATCTATGCTGCAATCAAGACAACTAGGAACTCATTATTTTCTGATTTGGACTCTTCCACATTTGAGGGTCCATGTAACTTTAGTGTTTTAGCTGTTGAAAAATGGATTCTCACAGACAGTCAGCACTCTTTGGCTTTTCTGTCTATCAATACACTCATAAAGCTTTTAAAGTATCCAGAGAAACTTGGTTAGTTGGTGCATCAGAATTTATTTCAAACACTTTACTGTATCAATGCTGTCAAAAAACATTAAACTGTTTAATTTTAGACAAAAATACTACACAAGAAAATGAATCAGTTAGGCGCTCAAGTGAGGCATTGGTCTAATGCTCAGTCCACCGTCACAGGCACTGCGGTTAAGTTCCAGCATTGCCTCCTGCCATGTTGGACATCACATGTAGACACTGTTGGCTGTGTCTGATTGAGTGGATGCTGGTTGGCTGATTGGTCCCCCATCTTACAACAGTAACCCCTACCCTTCTTGGGACGGACTGGTGTAGCCAGGGCACCCTCATCACTGTGCCTTGTGTTCTCTGGAAATGGGCTACAGAGCCCCTCATGACTCTGACCAGGAAAAGAGGGGTTTAAAAATCTATGTTGCAATCATGAAGTTTAAAGTCTTAAGCAAAGTATTATTTGTTGTTTTGAATAAATCATGAAGTCGTTATAAATAAACTGAAATTTGAGAAGTTGGTGTTCTCGACTATACCTGATGTTCTGAGTGGAAATTATAAGCTGGACCAACATTCCCATGTTTTCTATTACACAATGTTCAGCAACTTTTTCGTTCTGACCTCAGCAGCTGAAGGATGTATTCCTAGCTGTGGATTTGACCCCTAAATCCATAATCCATTGTTCTGGGTGCACATTGTCTCATGGAGGGCCTTACTAGATATCTAACACTCGTGCATTAGGATGTATTGTTACAAAGAAGAAAATGCATTAAAACTTTATAATAAATTGGTGTTTTAATTGTGGTCAGTTTTGGCTGCCTCAGTTGGTTAAGACTATTTTGGTGAGTTAGCTAGAGTTAACCAATAATCATGATTTTAATGCTAACCCAAAATAATAGTGATCAGTGTTTTAGCCTTTATCATCCAAATATGTATTTATTTGAGCACAATTTAATCAATAGCTAAAATGGGAGAGAGATGCTTTTGTTGAGAACTGTATACATTGTATGTTGTTTACAATAGTAATTTGTGTTGAATTATAGGTTACAGGAATGACTTTAAGATGGTACTAGTATGCAGGGAGTTGATTCAGTGGGAAGAACTACAGAGCAACATGAAGTGACATTACAGATTTCCTGAAGAGTCTGAGGTACAAAGGACAGTGGTTTAAGCAAGCTGCTGAGTTTAGAGAGATTATGTGTCACAACATGAGCCTATGTAATGTCTATACTATCTTCTTACAGTACAGCTTTTTTCAGTATTTGAGAAGCACATTCACAGCTTCTATTGCTCCGAGGTTTAGGGAGAAGGGCGAGAGGTATAGTGCAAACTAAAGGTGAGGGAGAGAGGGGGATTGTGTGTATCCAGCCAAAATAATCACAGTTGGTGTCCGTAGTATAGTGAAAGATAATGAGCAGTACACTAGCTGCTTGTCATTTTTGGCATCGCTTTCTACAGCTTTATTTTCATACAATGAATGGCAAGCTCCTCAGTAGGTCAGTAAAATGAATCAGTTATCAAGATTTACTCTGGTTTAAAACTAATAATCCTGCCTTTTTTCAACTTATGATCTACAATGTCAGTATTTGTGAATGTTACAATATTTTTTAAACACTAAGGAGAATCAAATTATATAATGCACATTCACAATACTAACGACACAATGAAAATAGTCAAGTCAGATTTATTTATATAGCGCTTTTTACAATAGAGCATTGTCTCAAAGCAACTTTACAAGTTTAGATTATCTCCTAATAACTACGTCCAATCCCAAATTGAGCAAGCCTAGGGCGACAGTGGCAAGGAAAAACTCCCTAGTTGTAGGAAGAAACCTTGGGAGGACCAAGACTCAAAAAGGGACCCAACCTCCTTGGGCGGCGTGGTTAATAAATCTAAGAGCAAAACTAAAGTCATGGAGTCAAAGTTCGAATAAAATGTGAAGTATGCACATCGACATTAAGTGGCCCGGGTATGATGGGGCTGGAGCTGATGACGGAAGCAGCTTAGGGGAGCTACAGCGGATGAACATCATGTGGTGGGGCGGAACTGGCCCGGACACAGCTCGGAGAGAAACAGAAAATTAATTAGGTTATTGGACTTAAGGAGCAACAGAGTCTATTAACAATCACTGAGGCCAATTGTAGCATTGACCCCGGCCAGCATTAGCTATAGCAGCAATAGCTAGAAAGAGGAGAACTGGTAGGAAACACAGCCAAGAGGGATCACATGAGACATTGGCAACCCCACGGGAAGCAGAAGACAGCAACCCAACGTCTCTGATCACCATAAGACTCTTTGACTATGAACCCCCAGCTCTGCCCTTAGTCTAAGGCAAGGATGCACGATAAAGGTTTGGAAAAGACATTGTCAGGATGATACAAGCTGGTGAGCCACAGCCACACCATAACTCTCCTCTGACCCTTTTCCCCATCCACAGCTGGCTGAACAATTACAGCCTGCTGCGCACTTCCTATAAATACCCACCTTCCGGTATACTCCTTTGTCTGGCATTGTACTCTCCTCTGGTTTCTTGGCTTATGGGCAGCTTTATGCTATTCTTTCATGTATTGTATGTCACGTGTTTGCCTAGGCCTTTGTTAGTGTTAGCATCATTTGTTTACATTAGCACTCCTACCAGCATCGTATGGTCTGTGTGTTTTTGTTGTTTGTTTGGTTTATTTAATATTACTATGAGCATTAATGGTCATTTCAGCGACACACACAGGGTTACATCTATACATAAGGTTACATCTAGATATATACACACTCAGGTTGTGCCAATTTAATCAAGTTACCTAATGCATGTCTTTGGACTGTGGGAGGAGACCGGAGTACCCAGAGTAAACCCACAGGGACGATGTGCAGACTCCACACAGAAAGGACCCAGGCAACCCTGGGATTAAACCTAGGACCTTCTTGCTGTGAGGTGATGGTGCTGCCCACCGAGCCACTGTGCTACCCTGGCCTGTTTGTAGTAGCACTTGGTATTGTATTGAGGTATTAGCACTCTCTGTTTGTATTTTGTTTGGTCTTTGTTAGCACTGTGTCGGCTAGTGTTAGCTCTTTGCTTGTAGGTTGCACATTGTCTGTTAACATTAGCACTTTGTCTGTTTGTGTTATCATTTGGGCAGTGTCTGTTTGGTTTAGTACATGGTCTTCCTTTTGTTAGCACATGTTAGCTTGTTAGTTAGCCTTGTTAGTTTGTATTTTTACTCTGTCCTTGAGCAAGGCCCTTAACCCACAATTGCTTGGATTGTAAGACTGTATCAATTGTAAGTCGCTCTGGATAAGGGCGTCTGCTAAATGATGTAAATGTTAGCCACAGCCACTACTACCAAGTTCACAATATTAGGGAGCTGGGGGTAAATGCTATACTAATACTCATGTTTTTGGTTGTCATGTTTGGGTATCCACAAACATTGATCTAAAAAGTGTATTTAATAGCAGCCGAAGGGACACCTGCGATATGATCTAAACATTCATCTAAATTTATTAGAAGTTTTCTTCTGCTACCAGTGGAAATGGGTCAGTCAGAAATATATAAAGAATGAAGCATGTTAGTCATGTCTCTTCACTGGTCATCCATCTGTTCTGTAGTGAGGATCTGAGTAATATTTAGGGAAGCGGCACATTTTTTTGTAGCATGTCTGCTTCTTGAAACAATAAATAATTCATAGTAAGTGTGGAGGAAGAAGGATCCTCCTGCTAAGAATCTTTTCGAATTCTCCATGCCCACTGCCTCTAGCTTGTTTACTATCCTAGATTCTCATTATATTCAAAGTTTACAGTACACCTAATTACAACAGGCTTACACATGCACACAATGCTTTGTAAATGGCCTCCATGCATGATGGTAATGTCAGTCATGGCAGGAAGTAGGTTTTAAATGCAGTTACAAGGCTGCTGGTGTTACTGCATTACTGGAAGGCTCCTCCTATCAAACCCACTCATTTTGCCCAGCTGTATTGATTCAGTGTCCTATGGATTTTCTTAATTATCATCCCAGTGTGGAATATGATAGGCCTGTATAAAGATCACCCACGTGCGTGTGCCTCTGTTGTTGGATGTCACCAAACCACAGTGATTGTTACACTTGCATTATTAGTTAGGTGGTTGTCATTTAATCTGGTATGTAAATATCTAGTCATTCAAGATGTTTGTTTATATTTCATTTAGGGTTCGTCATAAACTTTAGGAAACTGTCTAGTCCATCAGAGTGGTTTCTGTTTTGTTTGTATGTGTGTGTTTTAATACTTTTACATAGTTGTTAGTTCTTACTTGTAAGGCCATTTCATTTCAGATATTAAGTATTTTTCCTTTCTAAATGAATATGTTTTGCTAATTTTTTTTTGTGTACGATAGAATTAATGTGTACGATTGAATTTTTACCAAAAAGTTCAATTTTGGTTTCATCTGACCACATGATATTCTCCCAATCCTCTTCTGGATCATCCATATGCTCTCTGGCTTCAGACTTCAGACGGGCCTGGACATGTACTGGCTTAAGCAGGGGGACACGCCTGGCACTGCAGGATCTGAGTCCCTCTCGGCGTAGTGTCTTACTGATGGTAGCCTTTGTTACTTTGGTTCCAGCTCTCTGCAGGTCATTCATCAGGTCCCTCCGTGTAGTTCTGGGATCTTTGCTCACCGTTCTCATGATCATTTTGACCCCATGGGATGAGATCTTGTGTGGGGCCCCAGATCAATGGAGATTATAAATGGTCTTGTGTGTCTTCCATCTTCTTACAGTTGCTCCCACAATTGATTTATTCACACCAACCTGCTTGTCTATTGTAGATTCACTCTTCCAAGCCTGGTGCAGGTCTACAATTTTCTTCCTGGTGTCCTTCAACAGCTCTTTGGTCTTGGCCATGGTTGAGTTTGGAGTCTGATTGTTTGAGGCTGTGGACAGGTGTCTTTTATACAGATAATGAGGTCAAACAGGCGTCATTAATACAAGAAGAGCTTCTTAAAGAATAAGTTACAGGTCTGTGAGAGCCAGAAACCTTGCTTGTTTGTGGGTGACCAAATACTTATTTTCCACCATGATTTACAATTAAATTATTTAAAAATCCTACAGTGTGATTTCCTGGATTATTTTCTCATTTTTTGTCTCTCATAGCGGAAGTGTAGCTTGATGACTTACAGACTCTCTCATCTTTTAAGTAGAGAACCTGCACATCAGTGGCTGACTAAATACTTTTTTTTTGCCCCGTGTTGTGTGTGTGTGTGTGGTGTGGTGGTGTGTGTATATGTTATATTAATATATATATATATCTATATATCTATCTCTAATATATATGGTAATAATTATATATTATTACTTGAAACTTAGTTGCTTCAAACAGCACTTCCTGAGATTCAGGGTTCAAACCTAAGACTGGGCTTGCAATCAATAATGCAAACAATATAATCTTATCAAAGGAGTGGTATTTAAGCCAGCTTCTCTCATTTTCATTTACATTTGGTCATATAGTGATACCTCGGTTCTCGACCACCTCTGAACTTATTGAATTTTTGACTAGAAAAGTTTGACTTTGACCGAGCAAATCCGTCGGTTTTATATATATATATATATGTATGTATGTATGCATGTATGTATGTATGTATGTATGTGTGTGTGTATCACAGTAACATGACAGTTTCTCAAGTCCAGCCTTGGCGGAATGTTCAGTCTTATTTTGCAGTGTCAGTACCGAAGAAATAATGTAAATTGAGTTAATACATTCCAGAGCCCCAGAAAATCCACACTCTATACAGCATTATATGCAACAATGGAGTGGTATTGTACAGCTGCTCCCTGATTTATGATGGGGATGCATTCCGACAAATCCATCATAAGTTAAATGTATCATAAACTGGGGAGTTTACCGCTGAAGTTGCCTTCTTATTTTGCCGGCCTCTTATGTGCATTTTCCAGTCCACCTTAAATGACTGCAGTTACATTATGGTGACTGTAGATTTAGTGAGTAATGAATTGAAAGTGCAAAATTCTTACTCTGTTTGTTAACTTCAGCATGTGTTCAGCATTCAATTCCTGTTTTCCTGTTCTAAACTAAACTTCTTAGGACACATGGGGACTTATTTGCAATAAGAATATAATACTGTAGATGTAAACATAAAGAAAAACACGATAAACACAGTGCAGATCGTCTGTGAGCGAGAGCTACTGTGAATCTGAATCACTGAATCATTGTGTACTGAGTCATGAATCGTGAATCGAGTTTCAGCTGAAACTTGTCACGTGGCTCGACTCATAAAGCAAGTGCATCGAGTACCAAGCAACCGACAGATTTGCTCGGTCAAAGTCAAAATTTTCTAGTAAAAAATTCAATAAGTTCAGAGGTTCTCGAGAACCGAGGTAACACTGTATGACCAAATGTAAATGAAAATGAGAGAAGCTGGCTTAAATACTACTCCTTTGATAAGATTATATTGTCAGTACCCTGGTGAGATAGAGAGATCAGATATCAAATGTTATTACTCATATGGTGAGTCAGTAGGATGTATAGGACATTTAGCTTTTGTGGGAAATATTAAATGTGGTCAGTGTTATTTCAGTTAGTGATCTCATCGCTGCCCTCTATGTCATATCAACACATAAGTGATAATAATATAGCAGCAAGTGGCAAATGAATGGTCCTGGCTTTGGAACAAGATGTTCAACAAGAATAAATGGGTGTGTTGAAAATTAAAGGAGATGTGTTTTTCATGTACAGTGGTGCTTGAAAGCTGTTGAACCCTTTTTAAACAGTATATATGCATATATACAGTGGGGTAAAAAAGTATTTAGTCAGCCACTGTGCAAGTTCTCCTACTTCGAAAGATGAGAGAGGTCTGTAATTTTCATTTTAGGTACACTTCAACTATGAGAGACAAAATGAGAAAAAAATCCAGCAAATCACATTTTAGGATTTTTAAAGAATTTAATTGTAAATCATGGTGGAAAATAAGTATTTGGTCAATAACAAAAGTTCAACTCAGTACTTTGTAACATAACCTTTGTTGGCAATGACAGAGGTCAAACGTTTCCTGTAAGTCTTCATCGGGTTTGCACACACGGTAGCTGGTATTTTGGCCCATTCCTTCATGCAGATCTCCTCTAGACAGTGATGTTTTGGGGCAACACGGACTTTCAACTCCCTCCACAAATTTTCTATGGGGTTGAGGTCTGGAGACTGGCTAGGCCACTCCAGGTCCTTGAAATGCTTTTTATGGAGGCACTCCTTCGTTGCCTGAGCGGTGTGTTTGGTATCATTGTCATGCTGGAAGATCCAGCCACGTTCCATCTTCAATGCTCTCACTGATGGAAGGAGGTTTTGACGTAAAATCTTATGATACATGGCCCCGTTCATTCTTCCATTAACACGGATCAGTCGCCTTGTCTCTCATAGTTGAAGTGTAAGTATGATGACAATTACAGACCTCTCTCATCTTTCTAAGTTGGAGAACTTGCACAATCAGTGGCTGACTAAATATTTTTTTGCCCCACCGTATGACCTAAAACATCAACTGATTCGAGTTCTTCAGTAATTTCACATTTTCTATTACAAAGTAGATAAAGAGAACAGAATTAAACAAATGAGACAAAACTATTATACATGGTCATTTATTTACTGGTAAAATGATTCAATATTACATATCTGTCAGTGACCCCTTGTGTACTGCAACTAAACTATTCTGGTAAACGTTGATCAGTCCTATACATGGGCCTGGAGGAACTTTAACCCATTCCTCTGTACAGAACAGCTTCAACACCGGGATGTTAGTGGGTTTTCTCAAGTGATCTGCTTGCTTCAGGCCCTTCCATAACATTTCTATCAAATTAATGTCCGGATTGTGACTTGGCCATTCCAGTTAACTCTATTGTTCTTTAATCATTCTTAGTGTGCTTGGTAGGGGTTGGGGAAAAAAAAAAAAAAAAGTCTGAAGTCAAAAATGTCAAAAATAATTTTTTTTTAATGAATGTATTCAACTTAATAATCCAATAATAGTCAGGTTTCTGCAGTTATACAGCAAACTCCAATCTAGAAATCAGATTAAGAAATCTAATAAAGAGATCGGGTTTCTCAGTCTGCGGATGTGCGCGAGCCTAACCTGACATATGCCAGGTCTGCTTATTCAAAAGACTTGGCTTTATTTGGCCTTTTTTTCCATTGATTGTGATTTTTTTTTTGTCTCGTGGCATCTGGCAACCATGGAATTAAGCTGTAAAAGTAGAAATTCGATTATGTAAAAACCAGAGATTTCCCATTATCTGATTACATGTATACTGGTCGATCGAATTACTGATAAAATCTGATTTTCTGCAGTTATCAGATGATTATGTGCACGTAAACATCCTCAATTCTATTTGATAATGTAATGTTGATGAACACACGCAAAAAGAGGAACCTAAGCCCCCAAACAGTTTGTGGCATGTACATAACAAAGAGCAAACAAAGTCATTGTAAGACATCTCTGGAATCAACAGACTAGAAAAAGCAATGTCAAATTTCCACCCGGAAGAGCAAAAAAAATAACAAACTCTATCGCAACTTTTGTGTCCAGGGATTTGTGTCTGTATTCAGTAGTTGAGAACTAGCACTTCTGCTCTATGTTGTGCACTCTGGAGCTGACATGCACTGTCCTGTCTCAAAGATATCTTCTGCTAACCATACGCTAACAGGGAAAATAGTTTTATTAGACTAAAGTCAGTCAAGAGTTTTTAGTCATAGACTATGATTTTGCAAAAGCTGGGGATCTTACATATTTACTATTAAGACTGGCATTACAGACAGTAATCCACAGAATCTGCAATGAGGAAAAAAAGAAATCCTGGATAGAAAAAAGATGCATCAATTGTGATTAATAATCAATGAATAATCGATAATGAATTAATAATACGATTATTATCAAATCAAATAAAGTTCTTATACCATACATAATGTTTTGCATTTAAACCAGAAAGTGCTATTTTGGTCTCATCTGACCACAAAATGTTTTTCCAATAGACTCCTGGTTTGGACCTTTAGGACACTGCAGACACACAATAATGTCCTTGTTGGAGAGCAATGACTTTCTCCTTGCAGCACTACCATGCACACCATTGTTGTTCAGTGTTCTCCTGGTTGTGAACATTGCTAGACGATGTGAGAGGGGCCCTTATTTGCTTAGAGGTTCCTTTGGGATCATGCAGATTATTAGCCCTGTGCTCATGGGAGTGATCTTTTGTTGGTCAACCACTCCTCGGAAAGATTGAATTTCTGCATGTTGTACACAATCTGTGTGAATGTAGTCGAGAAGCTGTTTCCAGCCTGATGAGCTTCAACAAATTTTTTTTCTGAGGTCGTCAGATATCTACTTTGTTCATGATATGATACATTTCCACAATGTGTAGTGAAGATCAGATTTTGTTAGATACCTGTTCTTTAAGTATAACTCACAACTGATTGTCACCCCATTGATTATAAACACCCGACTCTCATTTCACCTTTGAATTAACTGCTAACCCTAGAGGTTCACATATTTTTGCCACTTACAAATATGTAATATTAGATCATTTGTCTCAACAAACAAGTGACCAGGTATAATATTTTGTCTCATTTGTATACTTGGATTTTCTCTTCATTTTAGCACTTGTAAAAATCTGATGAAGGTTTGGGTCATATTTATGTAGAAATATTGAAAATTCTAAAGAGTTTAAAAACTTTCAGACACAACTGTAAATGAAGTGTCAGATTATAATACTCAGTTTTGGTAGCCCTGGTGAAGTTACACATGGAAAAAAACACTTTCTTCCGCACTGAACAAACATAAATACTGTGGTAGCCTAGCGGTTAAGGTCCAGAAGGTCCAGGGGTCAAATCCCACTTCTGCCAAGCTGCCACTGTTGGGTCCTTGAGCAAGACCCTTAACCCACAATTGCTTGGATTGTAAGACTGTACCAATTGTAAGTCGCTCTGGATAAGGGCGTCTGCTAAATGCTGTATATGTAAAATCTGCAAATGTTAACATATCCTGAATTAAGTTAAAAATACTGCTGGATCATATGAAGTGGTGCATAATGTTGATTTTTTTACATGTGCATTAAAATTAGTAGAGTGATATCATATTTAATTTGTTCTGTGCAGAGATTCTCTATTAAATTTGACGTGTGCAGCCCTTGTGGTAAATGTTGAATGATTGCAGTGTTACTTCCAGTTAGTGAGCTCACCACTGGCCTCTATGTCATTCTGACACACAGACGAAGTGTAGTCATCTGAATGATCGTGCAACCGTTGCTACAAGCCTCCTCTCTCCATGTATCTGTATATCTGAGATGCTAGAATATACCGTGTTTACTTAAAAGAAATGTCAAGCCAGCTTTGTTCACCCTCATACTACAGCACGAGTGATAACATTTGTGCACTGTTTCTGATTCTGTTTTTAACAAGACTTTGATTCACCCATGCTACTCATGAGACAGGCTTTTTAATCCCTCTCTGTAGCACATCTCTCTCTTTCTCAGATGAGAGCAAGAGCAGTGCCATGCTGTGGCTGTCACTCACTCAGCTGGACAGTAAGAGGCAAAGGCAGCAATGAAAAGGCAATTTCACTTTCTTGGGAATTATTTGGTTTAATCTCCTTAGGCAGCTGCAATATCCAGGATTTCCTTTTAAGGCTTGATGGATGTAAACAGAGTGGTACGTGTCATGAGCTTTCTTCTGCAAGGTCCCTATGCAGCTTGTCTTACATTACTTACATATGTAACTTCCAATTGCCTTGCTTTTGAAAATGTTGAACAGTCAAGAAGTGCCGTTTACAGGGATGATAATTAGATCTCTAAGTGCTTTGAATTTTTCATGTTGATCCATGATTGGTTGGTTGATCAGCCTGGATACATATGGTATACATGTATATGGATGTGAACACATTTGCAAAGTCATTTGCACCTACGCTCTCTGTCCTTTGTCTCTAATGCCTGCTGCCAAAGCAGTTCCATCCCTGTCATTCACGTGTTTAATTAGCAGAGAAAAGCAGAGGCAATTGCAGATGGAGCTGAAATGTCAAGAAGTTCTATTGTCTGTATGATTAATCTCATTGCTATTTGTGCCATACCAAGTACTGAGTCTGTATATCTAATGGTTGCTCTGACCAGCTGACAGTGTGTATTGATTTCCCAAAGCATTCCTGGGTCTAAATATTGACACTGAATAATGTGGTTGATTAAACCTTATAACATACTACAGAAATTAAAATAATGTTTGTACATAAATAGACTTACTATAAATTTACTCTTGTTGACTGTATAAGTCAACAAGTGACATCTTCATTGTACCGGATGTCACCTTGAAGTATATACTAAGTCAGCATAAGCTTATATAAAAGGCTTTGATATAGAATGCCTTGGATTTATTGAATGCAATTATTATATTAGAGTTTAATTAGGATTAAAACACAATGTTAAGCGTTAAAAAGATGAGCAACATCAGCTGAAGATCAGCGAATCGTTTTTGATTGTTTCAGCCAATGTTAATTGTAGATTTAGTCGACTATAGCCTTGTTATAATTAGTCGACTAAAACTAAAAACAATTCATATGACTAAATTATGACTAAAACTAAATTATGTTTTAGTCAAAAGTTTATAACTAAAACTAAATCAAAATTGGCTGTCAAAATTAACACTGGTTTCAGCATACAATGTTTGAATGTCATTCAGTTTTATCCCTATCTTAGCTTACTTTACTTTACCTTACCATACCCAACCCAGCCTATATAAAATACAGTTGGTACCAAAAGTGTGAGACCACTAGAGAAAATGCTTCTGTTTTACATTTCTTAAAAGTACTTTTCTTTAATTAATAACAATTTAAGTGAAATGTCTTTGAGCGAAATACATTTCAGAATTTATTAGTATTTGTGATATTCAGGCTTTTGTCGTAAAGATAGCACACACATTTACATTTACAGCATTTAGCAGACGCCCTTATCCAGAGCGACTTCCAATTGATACAGTCTTACAATCCAAGCAATTGTAGGTTAAGGGTCTTGCTCAAGGACCCAGCAGTGGCAGCTTGGCAGAGGTGGGATTTGAACCCTGGACCTTACCCACTAGGCTACCACAGTCTCCACACACTCAAGCTGGCATGGACTCCAAGTTTGTCGAACACTTGAATAATTTGAATAATTATGGGTTTTAGTTCAGGGGGGCATACTAAATACTAATACATTCTAAAATTTATGTTCTTTATTGTTCAGCATTTTATTGAAATTGTTACATGATTTGTAAAGAAGAACGTGGCATTAAATTTGTGTAAAATTGTAAATAGAAGCATTTTTAGTAGTGGTCTCATTGACCCCCATTGTATGTGTTTTTTCTTTCTCTTGCTGTAACATGACTAACTGTCAAGACAAGAATTAATTTAGTGCATTGACTCTGAGATTACTGTGAGTTAACTGATGTAGTGCTGCTATGTTTAGGCAGGAACAAATAATGCAATGTATCACATTCCTCCTAAATGTAATAGAAGCTGCAGGCAGTTGAAATCATTTTTATTTTCTCTCTTTCTCTCATTCCCACTTTTCCCCTGCTCTCCTGCTTCTCACAGTTCAAGGCTCCATCGTACGGATCTAGGATTTTTTCACCATGAGCATTGCAGTGTCACCGGTGGCCAGTGAGGCTGCCTCTCCTATGATCACCTCTGTCACTCCTACCTTGGAGTCCAGCCCGAAAGAAGACCTGTGTAGACCTAGTGGAAGTGTGGATGAAGTGCTTCCGAGCCCAGTTTACCGTCAGAGTTATCAGAAGCCTCCGCCTCTGCACACAGGAGCAGACTGGAAAGTTGTGCTGCACCTGCCAGAGATAGAGACCTGGCTGAGAACAACAGCAGAGCGGGTGAGGGATCTCACCCAGTCCGTGCAACAAGACAGCCTCAACAGGCATGTGGATGTTCACCTGGTGCAGCTCAAGGTAAGACTCTTTAATGTTGCAGATAAAACTACATTCTGCTTCACAAACCTTGTGTTTAAAAGTCTCATTCTCAGTTTTATGAAGGGGGGCTAAGCTTTGACTAGGGTGGTCTAGAAGTTAGTCCCCTAAAATGACCCAAAAAGATCCACATTATGAAACTGGTATAAAATTTAAAACATGCAATTTGGAGAAATAGCCTCATAGCAGCAAATTCCGAAGCAACTCATCATTCAAGTCTGTTGTATGTACAGTTCTTATGACTTAACTACTAACAAGATGTACAGATCAAGCAAAGATAAAAACAACGTTACTCGCAGTAGCAGGTCCTAAAGACACTCAGATATTGAGAATATAGACTGGTAAAATCAAATGTGCATCTGGTCTGTAGCTGTATTCATGGTTAATAACCTGCATGACTTTTAGGACACACATTTCACAGCAGAAAATTAGTTTCTCAATTAAATTTTTATTTATTTTCACACAAGGAAATAAGAAAAATCAAAGTCCATTACCAACCAGAGGACAAAATTGGTAAATCCCCAACAAAAAGAAATAAACCAAAAGTGGCAGCACCAGCCAAACTAGCTTTAAAAATCTAATTTTGTTAGCAGACTAAAGCTTGTCTTAAATCCAATACATATATTAAATAACTTTTATTATAAGAAAATTATTTCTAAACCTATCTATCTTTAATTTTTAAAATTAAAAATAGAAACATGTTGAATAATCATAATATTCCAACAATCATATAATGGAATCTTAGATGTGTTGGCTGTACTGAGAATTTTTCACTGGTGTATATTAAAGCTCTGCAGAGCACCGTTTCAAGGATGTTATGGGGCAGCAGCGCCTCCCCCAGGTCCTAATGCGGCAAATTTAATTACATTGCAAGATTTTCAGGCAAACTGTTGACGATGTAAATTAATAATGCATGTTTTTTGGGGGGGCCTATGGAACATTTTTGGGGGCTATAACAGGTCTTAATGACATCCATGGCCCTTGGCCTGGCTTGGTCACACAGAGGCACAAATGGCTTTGTCTGAGGGGGGGGGGGGGTCATCTCTCAACTGCTGCAACAGTGGCCCCATCCACTGATTGAAGTGCCAGCAAAAATTTCTGACAAACTTGGCGAACTACATTCATATTCACTCTCGGTGTCTGCCATTTGTCAGTGGAAAGAAGCTGTTGGTGCCCACAAGTTGTACAGTGGCTTTTGCTGGCCTAAAACCCATCTTCTGTGGTCAGGGGTTGTGCAGGAGACGTTGAAAGACTAGGGAACTGGCAGAAAAAGAGGGAAATGTAATCTGTGCCTGGACCTGTTTACAAGTTCCTGTCTTCTATTTAAAGTCTGCAGTGCAATTTTGGTTTTGATGAGAATTGATGTGGCTATCATTCTGAATCAGGATGGGTTGGTTTTGGACACGAGGGTAGAGCAATATAATTACATTTCCATTTACAGCATTTAGCAGATGCCCTTATCCAGAGTGACTTACAATTGATACAGTCTTACAATTCCAAGTAACTGTGGGTTAAAGGCCTTGCTCAAGGACCCAACAGTGGCAGCTTGGCAGAGGTGAGATTTGAACCCTGGACCTTCTGGTCCATAGTCCAGTACCTTACCCCCTAGGCCCTAATGTAATCCTAGGGTCCGTGGAAAGAGTGGTGAACAAAGGTCATTTTGTGGGTGAATTAGTCATAGTAATGGAAGTGATAATATTTAAAATGAAAACACATTTGTGTCTTGGGTAAGATCACCCTAAGTTAGACTAGAACTAGGGATCTCAGTATTATAAGGTATGCACTCTACCAGTGCACCACTGGATGGCACAAGTGCTAAACAGAGAGAGTGCTCCCACAAAGCAGAAAATGGTGGGAAAATAAAAGAAAGAATGGCCAGGATGGCATACTCCAACAAAGGAATTGTTTTTTAATAAAAAACAAAAACAAAAAACAAGAGACTTGGTCTCAAGCTATAATACTCATAACTCTCTCATCCATCTTTATACAATGTCAATGCCTCACAGTAATATTTTTTTTTCTCCATTTAACATTTCAATTATTTATTAACACGTTTTCAGTTGTTTGTTTTCTCTTTTCATTTCAGATTTTTCTCTCTATCATTTTCTTCCTTATTTCAGAGGAATGGCATGGACACAGAGACAGACAGTACCCTGACATACTATATCCGTTGTCCCTCTACAAAGGTGCAACTAAGAAATGGGCCAAAGTCATTCATTAAATATCCTACCTGACACATGCAGGTAATTCAGGCTGATTAGCCTGGGGGATTTCCACTGTTGGACCTGCTGGTTTAGGTTTGGCACCATATCCCCAAAGGTGGTCAAGGGAGGTGGCATGTCTGCCCTTCTTACAGACTCATTGTATATTTGATCTATGGAACGTTAGACCTTCATTTAGAAAACTACAAAGTTATTATTTCTGTCCGTTGCTGCTCAGAGGGTTATTCTGCAAAATAATTCTTCAAAATTCTTAAGTATTTTTACGTATTACCTACAGCTGGTATCTACATGTTGACTAGCTGCATTATTCACTATGGTCAGACAAAGTAAATGCTATCGTCTCACACTTTCATTATGAACTCCCTGTCTCTTATCGTGTATGCACCATGAAGAACTAAAATTGTTTCTCTACCATGGTAATGTAAAGAAAGCTAACAGATACAAACTTAAGATTTGTGCATAGTTCCAACTACTTACTATTGAAGAATCATGTAAAAATCTCTGAGTCAGTGAGAGACAGAATTGTGTTAAAGCTCTTTTTATTCAGTCCTCGTTTGCCTTTAAAACCATCAATTTATAAAAACAAAATCCCCACAGTAAAATGTTAGTGCTGGATGCTTTCAAAGCTCAGGAAACATAATGGTGATTAACCTTTATGTTTCACCTATGTATCAGCTTTGTCACAGATGTTTCTCCAAAAATTCTTTAGTAGAAATAGAATGAGACAAAAGGAGACATAAATACATTTGAGATTAATCTTGCTGAGTGTATTTTGATGTTGATTGGTTGCAAGCCCAGCCTGGGGTTCAACCCAAGATCTGAGAAACTGCTGTTTCCAGCAACCTCTTACATCTGACCCAGTCTGATGGAGTCCCTGTGGTGGTGGGATAGAGTGTTAGACCACCAAACATTCCAGAAGAATTTTGTGAGGAAATTAAGCAAACAAACAAAAAGTGCAGAGCCATATAACATTGGTCATTATTTGAGAAATTCTAATTATTCTAAAAGAACCTCACATTAAATCAAATCAGTTTTTGGTATGGATGAGAAATGTTTAAGTTCATTTTGAGAGCTAATTTTTACTGCAGCAGATAACATAAGAATCAAGTTGTTGGCAGATCTGAGCACAATGTGAGGACAGTCTTTATTGAGATCATTGTTAAAACTCTGTAATCTGAGATTGCTGGAGTGCTTTTGCTCAAGAGAAAAAAAAACAAGAAACAAGAGACCTAGAGAAAAGTAAACATTTATTTTCATTTGAACTCACTTTTGTCTAGGAATAACTACAAAGAAAGTACAACAATCAACTATGTGACTTTCTTTTCCTATTGGTCTATACATTAAAACTAGTAAATGATTAAGTGATTGTCAGCATCAAATACTCAATACTTCTCACTGTCACCTGTCTGCAGAGGTGTTCTTTAGGGGCCCCTAAACAATAACTTTATTTTTAACCAATAACTCAATTCCAGATGCTTAGTTGAATGAAATCCTGCGTGAATGATGTTTGTTTGAAGACACACTTCTCTGACACCCATTTCCTGGCTGCCCTGATTAACCAGTCTCCAACTCAACTTCATAATTTCCTTTCCTAGACCTCAATTCAAGCTTTGGTATCTCAAAAAAAAGAAAATTTGGGTTAGTTTAGTGATTAAGTCTGATCTACTAATTTCAACACCAACACTGAACCCTAGGGCAAGGTCCTTAAGCTTTAAGCTTTAGCTCAGTTATAAGTCAATCTGGTTAGGGGTGTCTGCTAAATGTACAGTTGACAAACATGAGCTAATTGTTCTGTTTGTTGGTTGTAGAATGCTGGTGGGGGTGTTAATTATGTATGTGAACTGTGTGACTTTATTATCACTATATCTGAAAATGAAACCAAAAATATCTACACCATCAGAATTATAGGTTCTATGCCAACATCAGTGAACTAATTCACTCATGACATCCATTTTCTGCGCCCCCCCATCGACCAGGTTTCCAAAGCAATTGCTTGGTTTGCTTCACTTCCATCTTTCAGACCTAATTATGGCTTAGCAAAACAGCTATTCTCTCTTAGTTTAGATTTGGACAGTCAGTAAGGGAGATTAATCTCTCCTGTCCTTTCTTTGCACAGCTCTTTCTTTGCTCCTAATCCCCTTTAGTAATCAGTCAGAAAGTATCATCACTCAGCGCTGCATGTAATCAGAACACTGATAATGTGACAGGCATGAGGGTTTTTATGTCTCCACACTCCACAGTCAGAGCAGGAGAACAGCTGAATCATGGCTTGAGCATATAGTATAACCTTCGTACCTATGGTAATTCATTTACATGATGTCCTTTATTGGTATTTTTGATAGATCTAGATCCCATCTAGATAGGAAAATCTGCCAACAAGTGTTTAAAGTTTAGTTTTCAGTGCATATGACATTGGCCTCATTGAACACCAATCCATCCTTTATCATTTATATGCTGCCCATTGAATATAATGTTTTGTTCAGTTGCAAACCATTCAACCATCATACTATTAAATTGATTTGAATACTAACACTTCACTGGGGAGGAGAAGTGAAGGGAATGGGGTAAGGAAGTTTGCTTAGCTCAGCCACAGATTGTACAAGTTCTCATACTTAGAAAGACGAGAGAGGTCTGTGATTTTCATCATAGGTACACTTCAACAAAGAGAGATTAAATGAGAAAAAAAATCTAGGAAATCATGGTGTAGGATTTTTTTAATATTTAATTGTAAATCATGGTGGAAAAGAAGTATTTGGACACCCACAAACAAGCAAGATTTCTGGCTCTCACAGACGTAACTTCTTCTTTAAGAAGCTCTTCTGTCATCCACTCGTTATCTGTATTAATGGCACCTGTTTGACCTCGTTATCTGTATAAAAGTCACCTGTCCACAGCCTCAAACAGTCAGACTCCAAACTCAACCATGGCCAAGACCAAAGAGCTGTTGAAGGACACCAGGAAGAAAATTGTAGACCTGCACCAGGCTGGGAAGAGTGAATCTACAATAGACAAGCAGGTTGGTGTGAATAAATCAACTGTGGGAGCAATTGTAAGAAAATGGAAGACCTACAAGGCCATTGAAAATCTCCATCAATCTGGGGCCCCACACAAGGTCTCATCCTGTGGGGTCAAAATGATCATGAGAACGGTGAGCAAAAATCCCAGAACTACACGGAGGGACCTGATGAATGACCTGCAGAGAGCTGGGACCAAAGTAACAAAGGCTACCATCAGTAACACACTACACCGAGAGGGACTCAGATCCTGCAGTGCCAGGCGTGTCCCCCTGCTTAAGCCAGTACCTGTCCAGGCCCGTCTGAAGTTTGCCAGAGAGCATATGGATGATCCAGAAGAGGATTGTGAGAATATCATGTGGTCAGATGAAACCAAAATATAACATTTTGGTAAAAAACTCAACTCCTCGTGTTTGGAGGAAGAAGAATGCTGAGTTGGATCCCAAGAACACCATACCTACTGTGAAGCATGGGGGTGGAAATCATGCTTTGGGGCTGTTTTTCTGCAGAGGGGGACAGGACGACTGATCCGTGTTAAGGGAAGAATGAACTGGGCCATGTATCGTGAGATTTTAAGCCAAAAACCTCCTTCCATCAGTGAGCGCATGGAAGATGGAACGTGGCTGGGTCTTCCAGCATGGACAATGATCCCCAAACACACCGCTCGGGCAACGAAGGAGTGGCTCCGTAAAAGGCATTTCAAGGTCCTGGAGTGGCCTAGCCAGTCTCCAGACCTCAACCCCATAGAAAATTTGTGGAGGGAGTTGAAAGTTCGTGTTGCCCAGCGACAGCCCCAAAACATCACTGCTCTAGAGGAGATCTGCATGGAGGAATGGGCCAAAATACCAGCTACAGTGTATGCAAACCTGGTGAAGACTTACAGGAAACGTTTCACCTCTGACATTGTCAACAAAGGTTACGTTACAAAGTATGGAGTTGTTGAACTTTTGTTATTGACCAAAGACTTATTTTCCACTATAATTTACAATTAAATTCTTTAAAAACCCTACAATGTCATTTCCGGAAAATGGCAATGCTAACATATACATTATTAATGGAACGACCGTTAGTATTAAAATGCCGTGCCTGGAAACAACAAATCCTTAGTTTTGATGGTCGGAAGGCTTTAAACGAATCAATCAGCGAGTTTTCTCTTACTTTCTCCAGTATAAAGCTGATTGCATCTCTTGCAAATAATACAGTAGACCACTCCTGCGGTGATGCATGAGGAAAAATGGGCAATGATCATTGATCCTTTTGTGCTAATTATTTTAGTGGTGGTGTTAAATGTACAAGTTGCACATTTAGGGCGATTGCAGGCTACTGTTTCATGATTATGATCTAAACGATAATTTATCTCACTGATGACAAGTATGTCTTTGATGTTTCTATCCGGTCTGCAGAGGATTAGTGGAGGATCCTTAAAGAGGGCTGTAGTGTCTGCATCATCCTGGAGGATTCTGAAGTGTTTAAGTTTAATATTGGCCATTGTTTTATTTGTAGGATGATAAGTCAGCACCAAAGGAATTCTTGTGGTCTTAACAGTAGATTGATTATAAGTAAGTGCGTCCACTCTCTGAATAGGTAAAACGCAAGCAAAAGCAAAATTTAAAGAAAAAGAACTGACTTACAGTCTTGGAACTTTTCAACCCCATGGAATGAATGTTATGATTTAAACTTTTAGAAGCACTTGGGATATGAAGGGCTGTTTGTCTGGAATGTGCTACTGCTTTCTGAATCAGTTGCAATGGTCTGATTTTACACATCCTGCCAGGACATCCTTGCAATAGTCTAGTGTTTGTATAATAGGAGAAGAGATGCCCGGCTGACCAGGTCACCATGGCAAATGAGCAGAGAAACTTAGCTGATTAGACTACTCCTAAAAACCTCAACATGACAATTTGAGAAAAATCTAATCATTAATTAAATTTATTCTAAATGTATTATAATTTATTCTGCAGGTACTGTATGTTATCTAACATGGGTGGGTGGCATGGTGGCTTGGTGCGTAGCACTGCCACCTCCCAGCAAGAAGGTCCTGGGTTCAATCCCAGATTAGAGTGGTCTCAGGTCAGAGTATTCTTTAAAGTATATTACTTTAAAGTTTTTATTTAAGAAGTAGAATAAATGCAGTTTAATTAAAGGTTGACTTCTTTCTTTTTTATTCATCTTTCATCAGCATTTCCCATCAATGACAATAATGACTCAGGAGTTTTAGTATTTTTGTATCCAACAATACATAATGCATCTGTTATACAGTATAAATAAAATACTACCATGAACAATTACATAATTGTTTTATGAGGCCCTCCTAGTAATAGAAGCAGACTGTGTATATGAGTGTCATGCATTGTTCTCATGAAGGGTTGAAGTGTAGACAGTGCTTTGGTATTTGGACTTAAGAGATGGAGTGTTTATGTTCTGCAACAGTCATGGCTCTTTTGGCTTTTTGTATTGTTAATACAGAACTGCACTCTGATTTCACAGACATGGTGCCAGGCTTTAGGAAAGAACATCTGTTGAAGTCTACACTGTAGTCCTAGCCTTAGAGCTTAGCCAGACACATGTTTGTCTGATCCCTTTCATGTTTAAAGCAGACACACTGAAGGTCCCTGTGCTTTTTATAGCCTGCCTGTGAAGCTGTTCCTGTGAATAAATCATGTTTAAAGGATTTTAGAGAAGGAAGACGTGTTTATGGGTTTATGAGTGACAATCTCACATAACTGTGGTTTCTGACACTGTATGACAGTTACATTTACTGCATTTAGCTAACACCCTTATCCAGAGTAACTAACATGGTTTTTGCTGACCCAACCAGGGTAGCTTGGTACAGCTTGGATTTGAACTCACAACCTTCCAATTACTTAACTAACCACTAGGCCACACTTGCACCCATTGTACTGTACATAGTTTTATCTATATAAAAAACACATGTACAGGAAAAACAGTAATAGACATGTGACCTTGACATTGTCCTTATCACATTATTTGGTGTCATGTAAGTCCAAGATTTTTATATTCATCAGCATAATCTAAATTGTTAATGCACAAATGAGTATTGAGTCAGGTGGTTGATTTTTACACCTTACGCTAAACAAGCAGCTAATGTATAAACTAGTATAACTAAACTAGTACAACTACTGTTTGGCTCAACTGGAGCCATAACTCAAGATCAAAGGAAGAAAAGTCCTCTCCGCACTGGCACCCAAGTGATAGAATGATCTTCCACTGGATGTTCTACTGACTGCCATGTTATCTTCAAACATCCACTTTTTCTCTCAGCACTTAAGCAAAGAGTGAACTTGTATTTACATTTAAAATGCGTATACATGCACTTTATAATCCGATAATGATCGAATTTGTGCAGTTATCCGATTATTCAAGTGGTCATGTATACAGCATACTTTGATCTAGAAAGCAGATTAAGAAATCCGATAAAGAGAATTGTTTTTCATCACAGAAATAGGAGTACTCATTGCATGCATACCAGTAACTAATTTATAATCAGTGTTTTCAAACTGCGCATGTGCGTGAGCGTTTCTCCATGGTTGCCAGGTTCGCGTAGTTCTTAAGACTTGGCTTTATTTGCCCCCGTTTTCCATTGACCTTAGCGGATTTTTTTTTTTTTTTTAATCTCCCTCTGTGGATCTGACATCCACGAAATGAAACACGCCACGGAGTTAAAGGCAGCGTAACGGCTACCGGACACTTTGAAACGTAGTGTATACACAAGAATATGAATAATTTGATTACTTAATATTAAAGCTAGAAGTTTACGTCACATATTTCTATGAGATTATTGGCTGGTTACAAAGTAGAAATCTGATTTCTGCCTGAGTCATGTAAACCGGAGGTTTCCCATTATCTGATTACTAAAGTGCATGTATCCTCGTTGATCATATTACTGACAAAACCTGATTTTCTGCAGTTATCAGATTATTAAGTACATGTAAACGCAATTGTTGTTTGTCTCCTTTATTACAGTCTTTGTTGTTTGTCCTGCATCAGCTCCTAACAATAGGTGGTGTTCTTGGGCTGTAGGTTGTTTGTGCTAGCATGAGGTAATGTCTGCTAATGAGAACCCAAAGCACTTCTGTTGGTTGCTCTTGCAAAATGGCGTTTATTATAAGGAACATAAGCCTTGTTGCTAATTTCTTGGCTGACCAGCCACATTTGGGGTAACGGATAAACAATGGCCAGTGTATCTTTTACAATCTCTGTGAAGTGGTAGCGAACTTAAGATTAAATTAAAGTTTCTAGTAGTAAGAATGTTTTTGAATGTGTTGATAAAACTTTCAAGCATTGCTGCTGAACTAAGAGCTACTGAACAGTGTATGATTGTTCTCTTCTTTGAGCTTTCTCTCAGCAGATAGTGACTCAGTTTTGGTCGTGTAGATCCCAGCACAGCTGAATTTGACAGAGAGGCAAACACTGATTGTTTTGTCTCGGTGGGTCTGGGTGTGTTATTGAGGGTTTGATCACAAATCAGAAAGAACTGTCGTTTATAAAATGAAAGACATTACAGTCACAGCAGACATCGCAAAATGGTCGTTTTAGAGTATCATCAGCTTGTGATTAGCTGATATTTTATTAAACAACATACAGAAGTAAAAATTCAGTCGTTTCCTCTGAGCTACTCTAGTGTTAAGTGCTAAAAAAAGCATTTTCCTCAAATTATCCCCTTCTGTCTTCTTCTTTCTTCACTATATCACATCATTTTTCTGTTTGGAGCTGCTGATGAGATCGAGAGTGAGCCAGATGTACTATTTCTTCTGTCCTGTCTGCCTTCTAGGCAATCCTGTAATCTTCACTGACTGTGTTTACATCTTCAGACACACAGTGCACATAAAAGGGCAATTCCATTGTTGGATGTGACATTTGAACTTCTAGTGAGTGACTTTCAAAAGTGTCTCACTGCCTGCACAGGCTCAACATTAGATTCAGTCTGCATATTTTATCATGTAACCAGGAAGAGATTAATTTACATGTGACGTATATAAATACTCATACGGAGAAGAACCAAACACTTATGACCACTCATCATTTGAATAAAGAATAATGATTATCTTGTTAAAAGTGAGCTTGCCAAGGCCTGGTATACATTATGCAGTTAGCAAACAGTTAGGTCCTATACTCAATGTTTTGAATGTCTGAGAAAGACCAGACTTTGACAAGGTTCAAATTGTTATGGCTAGATGACTGGGTTGAAGCATCTCCAAAATCGCAAGGCTTTGGAGGGGCTCCCATCAGCAGTCTAAGGAATGACAAACCACAAACCTGGGACATATACACATACTGTGTGTGTGTGTGTCTGTGTCTGTGTCTGTGTTTATGTAATATCAATATTATTTGTAGATATTATGAAGGTGAAGCATGAATAAACCAAAATGTGAATATTGTTAACCCAGTTATACATTTAACAATATTTGATGCCATTTGGAAAAAAATCTCTTTGAACCTCACTTAAATGTTTCCAGTTAGATGTGGACATAATCTAACCACACCACTGTTGCTTCATTTGAAAATTGCAACTATTATTAATTATTACAACATTCTGTCAGCATATGCTGTCAAGATTAGTTTTATACATGGGGTTTTTGGTGCTTTTAATGTTATGTACCGGAGCCTTTGGCGTGATCATAAACCGATACGGACATTGCCGCACAACACACTTTCATTGCTAGTGCACCTGATTCCTCTTGATCAGCTAAACTGCTTATGAGTGGTGAAAATGTGAATCTATGCAGTGCCAAGGCCTTCCTGGATAGCCATGTGCATGGTTAGCTCTATAAGAGAATTCTGCCCTCTAGTGGGGAATTCAATAATATTTCAACTAGCATGTTTGCTCTACATTCCGTAGGATCTCAACCTGTGTCATTCATTTCCAGTCAAGTCCTCTATACTGAAGTTGTATCATCACTATTTGTTAATGTCTGACTAATGGATGTACGGACACAGAGCGGCTTACTTTATTTTGTGGATTTAGATACAGTGGTGCTTGAAACCCTTTGTGAACCCTTTAGAATCTTCTATATTTATGCATAAATATGACCTAAAACGTCATCAGATTTTCACACAAGTCCTAAAAGTAGATAAAGAGAAACCAGCTAAGAGAAACCCCCAACTGTTGGGTCCTTGAGCAGGACCCTTAACCCACAATTGCTTGGATTGTAAGGTTGTACCAATTGTAAGTCACTCTGGATAAGGGCGTCTGCTAAATGCTGTAAATGTAAATGTAAATATGCTGGAAACCATGCTGCTTCTCAGAGTAATATCAGGGTCTTGTGTAGCAACCGGTGGCATGGCTATACATAGCTGACAAAAATGGGAAAAGGTTCTAATATATTCAATTTAGTTAAGCCTATGTTACTTAGAAATTATAAGCACTACGAGGGAAAAACATCATTCTGTTTTGTAAAAAGGATTTACTGTGGGCCAGTTAATTGAAAACCATAAACTTGACATTATTTTTCTTACAGAAACCTGGGTTGGTAGTAATGATAGTGTTTCCTTTAATGAAGCAGCCCCATCTAATTACTGCTTTTTCAGTGTCCCTAGAGCTTACAAGAAAGGTGGGGGTGTAGTCTGCCTGTTCTGCCATAAGATATGTTGCAAACAAGTATATCTTGGGGAATTCTCCACATTTGAATATCTTGCCATTAATCTTAAGGGTATGCAATCTGTTCTTATGTTGGTTATTTATCATCCCCAAGACTCCACACTTCTTTCTTGAGGAATTTGGTAAGCTATCATCATTGATTTTAACAGATTTGGACCACGTGCTCATCACTGGAGACTTTAATATCCACTTTGATAACTCCCACAGCTTCTATACAAATGACTTCATTATGTTGTTCAGTGCTTTTGACCTGACTCAGCATGTATCTAGCCTTACTCATAAACATGGGCATACTTTAGATTTGCTCATATCTTATGGGCTAGACATTAGGGTGTCCGTTGTCCTTGATGTTGGAATATCTGATCACTACTGTATCTTTTTCACAATGACTATGCTTACCAAACTTACGTTAAGCAGAGTATTAATTAGCAAGTGGTATTTTACTAATGATTTTAAAACTACTTTCTGAGATCTGTTTGTCTTAACCTTCCCTCTTACTGAGGCTGACTGTGATAGCCTAGTTGGAAGTTTCACCACCAGAATTAGTGATTGCATTAACATTCTGGCACCACTAAAAACTAAATGTGTGTAAAGCATTAATAAAGTCCCATGGAAAAATTCAACCACCATAATTAAGTTAAAGAGAGAATGCAGACATGTTGAAAGAAAGTGGAGACAGACTAAACTCACTATTCATTATGTCATGTACAAAAACTACCTTAAACAGCTCAACAACCAACTTAAGACTGCAAGGTCAGAGTATTTCTCTAGCCTTATCAACAATAACAAAGATAATCCTAAATTCCTTTTCCTTACAATAGACAGACTGGTTAACTGTTCCTCTCAAGCCACATGAGAGACCTCAACTGAAAAATGTGAGGAATTTGCTGATTTCTTTGGCACAAAAATACTTTCCATTAGAGAATTCATTGTTAGTAGCGGCCTCCCGCCCCTGGTACACTTGGCTGCCAGCAAGGCAGTAAGTAATTTGTCAGCCTTTGCACCAGTTAGTCGTGAAACACTCACTAAAGTGATCTCACGTCTGAATAACACCATCTGCCCTCTCGACCCTCTACCAACTAAATATTTCAAAGAATTATCTGATCTATTCTCCTCTATACCTCAGATCAGCTAACAGGAACATGCTGGTTGTACTACCCACCCAGCAAAAGAGTGGAAAGGTGGCCTTTTCCTTATTTATGGCCCCAAACCTTTGGAAACTCTCTTCCTGATGACCTGAGGGACTCTGGATGATCTTAACACATTTTTTTGAGGAGGGGGTAAGAAGGCACACATGTTTGGGTTTAATATGTATTTATTTATTTGTATACTTCTGCTAGTGTAAAGCACTTGTAAAGCGTTGTTTGAAAAAGTGCTATATAAATAAAGCTTATTATTGTTATTATTAAACCACTCATTACAAACAAAGAATGCATCATCAAGGTGTGAGCTTTGTTTAAGGTCCACAGTATTATTGCTGACCATGTCCATCCCTTTATGACCACAGTGTACCGCATTTCCAGCAGGATAATGAGGAGTCTATTTCATTATGGGAGCTACAGTCAGCTACAGCTTTTAAATATCAAAAAAGCATCGGCTGAAATATTTATGAGGTACCTAATAAGGAATTTACAAATATTGTATATTTAACATGTAATAATATATGTCAGTGGTGCCTGGTGGTTTTTAAAATAGAGGAAATTTCCATATGATCAGTTAATTTAACTGGCTAGCAACAACATGGGGATTTTTATATCTCTCTAGTTGAACTGCAGTTACAGTGGGGCAAAAAAGTATTTAGTCAGCCACTGATTGTGCAACTTCTCCTACTTAGAAAGGTGAGAGAGGTCTGTAATTTTCATCATAGGTACACTTCAACTATGAGAGACAAAATGAGAAAAAAAATCCAGGAAATCACATTGTAGGATTTTAAAGAATTTAATTGTAAATTATGGTGGAAAATAAGTATTTGGTCAATAACAAAAGTTCAACTCAATACTTTGTAACATAACCTTGTTTGGCAATGACAGAGGTCGAACGTTTCCTGTAAGCCTTCACCAGGTTTGGCACACACTGTAGCTGGCTATTTAGGCCCATTCCTCCATGCAGATCTCCTCTAGAGAGCAGTGATGTTTTGGGGCAACACGGACTTTCAACTCCCTCCTCAAAGTTTCTATGGGGTTGAGGTCTGGAGGACTGGCTAGGCCACTCCAGGACCTTGAAATGCTTTTTACAGAGCCACTCCTTCGTTGCCCGAGTGGTGTGTTTGGGATCATTGTCATGCTGGAAGACCCAGCCACGTTCCATCTTCAATGCTCCTCACTGATGGAAGGAGGTTTTGTTAAAATCTTATGATACATGGGCCCAGTTCTTTCTTTCCCTTAACACGGGGATCAGTTTCGGTCCTGTTCCCCTCTGCAGAAAAAACAGCCCCCAAAGCATGATGGTTTTCCACCCCCATGCTTCACAGTAGGTATGGTGTTCTTGGGGATGCAACTCAGCATTCTTCTTCCTCCAAACACGACGAAGTTGTATTTTTACCAAAAAGTTTCTGATATTATGATATTCTCACAGTCCTCTTCTGGATCATCCATATGCTTCTCTCTGGCAAAAATTCAAGACGGGGGTCTGGACCTGAACATGTACTGGCTTAAGCACGTGGGACACGCCCTGGCACTGCAGGATCCTGAGTCCTCTCGGCGAAGTGTGTTACTGATGGTAGCCTTTTGTTACTTTGGTCCCATCTCTCTGCAGGTCATTCATCAGGTCCCTCCGTGTAGTTCTGGGAGGATTTTTTGCTCACCGTTCTCTGACCATTTTGACCTCTCGGAATGAGATCTTGCGTGGGGCCCTAGATCAAGGGAGATTATCAATGACCTTGTATGTCTTCCATTTTCTTACAATTGCTCCCACAGTTGATAAATTCACACCAACCTGCTTGGTTATTGTAGATTCACTCTTCCTAGCCTGGTGCAGGTCTACAATTTTCTTCCTGGTGTCCTTTGACCGCTCTTTGGTCTTGGCCATGGTTGAGTTTGGAGTCTGATTGTTGGAGGCAGTGGACAGGTGTCTTTTATACAGGTAACAAGGTCAAACAGATGCCATTAATACAGGTAACGAGTGGAGGACAGAAGAGCTTCTTAAAAAAGTTACAGGTCTGTGAGAGCCAGAAATCTTGCTTGTTTGTGAGTGACCAAATATTTATTTTCCTCCATGATTTACAATTAAATTCTCTAAGAATCCAACAACGTGATTTCCTGGATTTTTTCCTGGACAGACTCATTTTGTCTGTCACAGTTGAAGTGTACTTTGATGAAAATTACAGACCTCTCTCATCTTTTTAAGTAGGAGAACTTGCACAATCTTAAATACTAAATACTTTTTTGCCCCACTGTAGTTGCATTGCCCAACACAATGCCATTTCAATGTAGTTTATAATAACATACATTGATATTCTGTATTTGTAAATTATAAGTGTTGTAAAAAAAAACTGTAAGACTGACTGATTCTGGTTAATTGAAGTTTGGCCAGTCAGTCATGTTTCTGATTGGGACCACCGTCCAATAAATGGCGAGATGTGGTTTTTTTTTTCAACATTGAAACTGCAGCTATACACCAAACACTCCCAGATGCGCATGGGAATCAGTGAGTGTTTCTATTATGTCTATGCCTTGGGACTTCAAAGATTTTTGGAGCAGGCTGTGCTGAACAGGATGACACTGCAATGAGATGTCTGATCATTTGTTTCACTAAAACATGAATTATGCTTTTCATTAAACACATTTTAATGAAATAAAAAGAGAAGCCAGTTTTCCCAGTGCAGTCTTAAAGCGATAGCCCTTGTGATTTAAATTGAATCTGAAAGAAGTTGTAGTCAATGGCCTGCACATAGATTTAGATTTACACTGTTTAGGAGACGCCCTTTCCCTCAATGCAGAGATACTTACAATTGTGGATTAAAAGGCCACCCAACAGTGGCAGGTTGGCAGAGGTAGACATTTTAACCCCAGACCTTCTTGATTCCATAGTCCAGTACCTTAACCATTAGGCTACCACAATGGTTAAAACTACCAGCCACCAATTAGGACATTGCTTGAGAGGGAAAAACCACCTTTTTGTGGGTAAGACCACACAAGTGTATGTAAAATATGATCTAAAGTTTTGGGATAAATACGCAAAAAATTTATAGTAATTGCTTTATCAGTGTTTGATGGGAGTTGGTTATGCATTTACCGTATTTTTTTCGGACCATAAGGCGCACTTTTTTTTTTTAAAATCCTTAAATTTTTTCAAAAAATCGACAGTGTTGCCTTAAAATGCGGTGGCGTTCTAATGTATGAATTAATTCTGGTTGTGCTTTCTGACCTAGAACCGATTGTAGATGGTACACAAACGGCGCTCATAAATCTGTCAAAATGTTTTAGCACGGCCTTGGTAGGTTACGAAGCTTAACGGCCACCGTAGTGCGCAGCATCGCGGAGTAAGTACGTTAGTAATGTGCTTCAGCATTAGGGTACGTGCATTCATTCATTCATTTTCGAAGCGGATTTCAAACACAACGCTATCAGTCACGCAGTACAACATGGACATAGAGCAGCTGTGAGAGAATTCAACATTAACGAATCAATGATACGGAAGTGGAGGAAGCAAGAAGACGCCCTGCGCCAGGTAAAGACCAAACTGAGCTTCCGACGGAACTTAAGAGTTTTGTTTCATTTCATGTGCCTTATAACCCGGTGCGCTTTATGTATGAAAATATACCTGTTAGCAGTCGATCGTTGATATTGCGTCTTATAATCCGGTGCGCTTTATGGTCCGAAAAATAGGGTAACCTGAGTTTGCTGATCTATCACTCAGTGTCCACTAGATGGTGTGATGTGACATAGAAATTAATATCTTCCAGGTCCTGAAGCAGCAAAACAGCCCCAGACCATCACACTACCACCACCATATTTTTTACTGTTGCTATAATGTTCTTTTTCTGAAATGCTGTGTTACTTTCGCACCAGATGTAATGGGACACACATCTTCCAAAGCGTTCAACTTTTGTCTTGTCGGTTCACAGAATGTTTTCCCAAAAGACTTGGGAATTGAGACGAGCTTTAATGTTCTTTTGCTCAGCAGTGGTTTTCATCTTGGAACTCTGCCATGCAGGCCATTATTGCCCAGTCTCTTTCTTATGGTGGAGGCTTTGGATGTTGTTGTGGGGTCTTCTGTCACCTCTTGGGTGAGTTGTTGCTGCGCTCTTGGGGTAATTTTGGTCGGTAATAGTAATTGCTTTATCCTGAGAAGGTTTGTAACTTGAGCCCAAATTATGCCAAATATACATCTGTCACTGTTGTGTTAGAAAGCATTGTTTGGAACACGTTTAGTTTACTTTCATATGTTTTCTTTCAGATTTTAGGTTGACCTTGTCACATATGGAATAATTTCTAGATTTTTCCATGACATTCTTAAGACAGTCATATGGCAATTTGGATCAAAGGTAGTATTAATTTGTAATCCATCATCAACCTCACTGCTTTTCATGTTTCTGCCCATAAGGCTGTTAATTCACCTTCACACATTCTCAGTAATAACCATTCTCATATTTGGTTATGTTTCCAAATGGTTCAATGGATTGTAACCCTAGATTGAATTTTATAGTAGAATCTCTTCTGATAGTGTTTGATGGAGTTGGTTATGCATTTAACCTGAGTTTGCTGATCTATCACTCAGTGTCCACTAGATGGTGTGATATAGAAATTAATTTCTTTGACATTACCCTTACAAATAAATCTCATATTCTCAGGTTCACGTTAATTCTGCATGCGTATATATTCGTAAACCATATGCGTATACCCACGTGCCAAGTAGGCATTTATAGCTGTTTAAGTATGTATGAATCTGGCTATGTTAAACATTGCGTGTGGTGCGATCATGCAGCAGCAGCTGTGTATAGAATGTGGAGGGTGTGAGATTATGTGAAGGGTTTGTCACACAGTTGTGGTAATCACATTCCGTTCTGAACCCTCCCCACTGGACAATGTCTGTGGGGTGGTTATGGAGAAACTCCAAGCTACCATGCCCTTAGTCATGCTGGAGACACACACACAAATAAATATTTATTTATACTGTGCAGATACAAAATCAGGCTAGAATCTTTCCTACAGCTGTTTGTAGGCCATTATTTTTGAGTGATGTAATCCCAACACTTCTGAGAATTCAGATAATCCAGACATCTCATCACCTCCAACAAGACTGAGAGGGAGAGATAGATGGGAAATATTAAATGAGATAGGATAGTTTTGGAATCATATCTGATGCTCTCCAATTCTGGAGACATATTTCCAGATATAAATGTGTATTTCCTAGCCATACTTGCCTTTTATGGTAGTCTGTCTTTTGTGGCTGGTGACAGCTGGTTTGTTTGTGTATTACTCTCTTGGGTGGGACATATAAACTTCAGTCTTGCGCTTCTATATGAGATATGAGTAATAATTTAGGACCAGATCTTCTCAGTGCACTCAGAATAGTCACAGAGACAGTGAGCCGAATCTGTAGTTTACAGTGTAATGCAGTGTCAGTCTACAGGATCATGAATGTACTCTATATATGCCTACTAGACATAACCTGTAGTTAGAATTCTATTCTGGAGTATGAGTGTGTTTGATATGGGTGTTTTAAGTGTATTTCCCCTTTTACATGAAAAAACAGGCCATAGTTACATAGAATTTTACGGCTAATGTTCTGAATTTGCATCACTCAATTGAATTTGCAGCCTTCCAACAGAAAACATTTACACTTACCATAAAAAAGTCTGTTACACCTAAGGGACATTATTCATCAAAGTTCTGTAAGCTTTAATCATATTGTGAACTGGGTATGGGACTTGGGGTAAGAACATTTGAAATATAAACCTTACCTAGAAGTATTATAATAAGAACTGCAGTCAGGAGCATGATAGAACCAGAGCCTTACTCAAGGCCGGAATACACCCTGGACAGGACACTAGGACACTAGGATCTCATTTACTCTCCCAATTCAAGTAGATGAGGAAAGAACTGTTAAAAAAGATGAAGGAAATAGTACTACAGGCAAACTGCAAGATCTGATTTCCTGCTATTAAATACAGTGGTATCTCGGTTCTCGTCCACCTCGGAACTCGTTGAATTTGGTTCTCGACGCATTTTGACTAGAAAAATTTGTCTCAGTTCTCTTTGTTTGCTCGGTGAACTTGCTTAAACTTGCGTGAGTCGAGACGCACAACTCGTTTCAGATGAAACTCGATTCATGATTCAGTACAGTGATTCAGATTCACAATAGCTCTCACTCAGAGAAGATCTGTGCTGTATTATCGTGTTTTTTTATTTTTTACATCTACATTACTGTATTCTTAGTGCAAATAAGTCTCCACGGGTCCTAATGGGGTTAGTAAAGAGCCAACCGAAAGCGAAACAGGAAATGTATGCTTCAGAACACTGCTGTTAGGTAATTCACTAAATTCGATGAGATTTTTCCACATTTTATTATAAAATTAGCTTTGTGTTAATGATTTTGGCCAACTGTAGGTTAATGTCAGTGTTTTAAACATTAGCTTACTTATCATTAAGTATCATTAAGGCCCATAATGTAACTGCAGTCATTTACATTAGGACTGGTAAATGCAAATAAGAAGCTGGCAATAAGAAACCTTGATACACCAAACACTCATTAAACTCATTGGTTCATGATACATTTACTGTAACTTCGGAAGGATTTGTCTGAACATATCCCCTTCGTATATCAGGGAGCACCTGAACAATACAACTTCATTAATTTATGTAATGCCTTTATACAGTGTAGATTTTCTGAGGGGTCTGGAAGAGATTAATTCAATATACATTAGTCCTTATGGGAAAAATGTGCCTGGTACTCATCATTTTCGGTTCTCGAGAAGGCTTCTGGATAATAACAAGAGCCGAGGTACTACTGTATTTATGAATATGATGGCATTAGGGATGTTGTGTAGATGGTAGTGTTTTCAGCTGTATCTCTGACACATTTACGTATCATTGATACGCAGTAGCCTTGCATTCCATTACAGTAGTATAAAAAGACTGTGTGACTATGGTAATGTATGCTCATTGACCATTTCGGTCAACGTCCTGTTTCATTGAACATAATGTAGAAGGCTCATACCTCTAGTTAGTAAAATAGCATAAACTTGAAGTTCAGGAACACAATCACAGCAGATTAAGCAGACTTTGTGGCTACATTTATGCATGAACAAGTATTCTGTGTTAATTCTGTTATTGCATTTTTTTTTTGTTCTTTCTGGCATCAACCACCTTTATTTGCTTGACATTTCTCTTAATTCCTCTGGATGTTTATTATTTCTTCCTGTCTACCTTAATCTGATTATGCAAACCTGTTAATACTGACTTTTGACTGCCTTGCTATTGAGAGGTCTGAGATTTATGGTGTGATCCATGTAAATTACTACATGCATATGAGGGTGAATGAGGGCATATCGGTTTATATGTAATGAAGGAAGCAGCTGTTTGTTTTCATGTATGCAACTGTGCTCACATCAACACTCAATCCAGTATGACAGTTTCATGAATTGGCCACAGACGCTTTGTGTCATTCTCAATTGTTTTCACACAACTTTTCATAGACACAGTGGATTCAGTGGATTTTTCTTGAGTCTGTTTATTAACTCCATCTTTATTGTGTTCGGGTGATGCAGCAGCAATTTGCTACATCACAAACCACCTGCTCACAAGGCAACTGGCAGTGCCTTCCAGCTGTCACACAGCCACCTAATAGGCTGTGTCTGAGAGAGGGGAGGCTGGATGGGTTGTGTACCTCAACATTGCAACAGTGACCCCTTCTGAGCCCTGAGTGATGGACTAGCACCCCATACGCCACACGCCTTTGGTGTGAATGCTGGGATAGGCGTTGGAACCCCCCTGCTATAGAAGTTTGTTCCTTGCTATAGAATATCACCATAACAGTTTGAACAGTAAGACAGTACAGTGGTGTGAAAAAGTGTTTGCCCCCTTCCTGATTTCCTATTTTTTTTGCATGTTTGTCACACTTAAGTGTTTCGGTACATCAAACCAATTTAAATATTAGTCAAAAACAACACAAGTAAACACAAAATGCAGTTTTTTAAATGAAGGTGTTTATTATTAAGGGAGAAAAAGTCTTACAGCATTGTGGAGGAATTTTGGCCACTCATCTTTGCAGAATTGTAATTCAGCCACATTGGAGGGTTTTCAAGCATGGACGGCCTTTTTTAATTTAATGCCACAGCATCTCAATAGGATTCAGGTCAGGACTTTGACTAGGCCACTCAAAAGTCTTCATTTTGTTTTTCTTCAGCCATTCAGAGGTGGACTTGCTGGTGTGTTTTGGATCATTGTCCTGCTGCAGAACCCAAGTTTGTTTCAGCTTGAGGTCACGAACAGATGGCCGGACATTCTCCTTCCGGATTTTTTGGTAGACAGCAGAATTCCATTTATCACAGCAAGTCTTCCAGGTCCTGAAGCAGCAAATCAGCCCCAGAGGATCACACTACCACCACCATATTTTTTACTGTTGCTATAATGTTCTTTTTCTGAAAAGCTGTGTTACTTTCGCACCAGATGTAATGGGACACACACCTTCCTAAGCGTTCAACTTTTGTCTCGTCAGTCCACAGAATGTTTTCCTAAAAGACTTGGGAATTGAGACAAGCTTTAATGTTCTTTTGCTCAGCAGTGGTTTTCATCTTGGAACTCTGCCATGCAGGCCATTATTGCCCAGTCTCTTTCTTATGGTGGAGGCTTTGGATGTTGTTGTGGGGTCTTCCGTCACCTCTTGGGTTAGTTGTTGCTGCGCTCTTGGGGTAATTTTGGTCGGCTTTATAACCCTTTCCAGATGGATAGACCTCAATTACTTTCTTTCTCAATTGTTCCTGAAATTCTTTGGATCTTGGGATGATGTGTAGCTTTTAAGGACCTTTTGGTGTACTTCACTTTGTCAGGCAGGTCCTATTTAAGCGATGTTCTGATTGAGAACAGGTGTGGCAATAATCAGGCCTGGGTGTGGCTAGAGACAGTGAACTCAGGTGTGATAAACCATAGTTATGTTTTAACAAGGGGGTGACAATCACTTTTTCACACAGGACCATGTAGGTTTGGATTTTTTTCTCTCTTAATAATAAACACCTCATTTAAAAACTGCATTTTGTGATTACTTGTCTTTGACTAATATTTATGATAGGAACGTTAAATAAACCAAATAAATAAACAAACAACACTGAATGTGTGGGAAGTGTCCTTCTCAACTCATGGTCTGCACACACTAGTTGTTTCTGCATCTCAACAACAGCAGCAACAATAGAAAGTGACTTGCTCTTCAGCATTTGGAAAGCTACATACTCTTGGGAGTGTAAGTTTGACCTCCTCCACAGTCCCCCAGAAGCAGGTGCCCGGCAGCCGGCTATTCTGAGTGAACCAGCACAAGGGCTGTGAGAGGGAGAGGAACGAGGTTAAATCCCAAAATAGACCCATGGTTCATACAGTGTGGTGAGAGCCCCTCCTCCAAAAAGGCGAGAGAGAGAGAGAAAAAAACAGGCCACTGCTGGGGTATGAGACATAGAGTATGTGTACATGTGAGACAGATCAGCTGCCACAACTAATGACAACTTCTCAGATGAGTGTCTGTGTCATTGATTGCTGATCTTCATTTTGCTTTCATTCTTTCTGCTTTATCTGATCTCCAGCACCATAGAGGAGGTAAGCATGTGCACTTATGGGCGTGGATATGCTGGCACTGGTGTGAAACCGGTGTTTGTGGGTTAATTCCTTTCCTGGAATGGAAAAGAGGCTTGGAATATGATCACTGTTCATTAGAGTGGTTTCATTTAATTAATTTCCAGAGTGGCTGCAGGTTATTATTTATTATTATAATGCTACATGAAAATGCACAAGGAGAGGAGCTGGGCTGAAATGAAACTGTCAGGATTTTTCCGTTTCCTGTAGTTTCTCTCTCTATGTTTTCAGCATTTTTCTTTATACTGAAGTAGTGGTTCTTCTTGTAAAGAAAGTATGTCACTGGGTGTGCATGTGCTTTTATTATTCCTGCTACTGCGCACATGCTGAGGTACTGTTGTAGATATCTGAGGTGTCTGTCACTGACCATGTCTCAATATACTGTATGCTGCACACACTGTCTGCAGACACAAACCAGACAAACGCTGTCAGTATTGTCTTATTCGTTACATGTGCTTTCATAACTTACTTGTGCATATAATAAAAACAGCCAATGTAATCTATTAAAGTAATAAGCTGTATGCACACACTGGCCACTTCATTAGGTATACCTGTTAGGTACACTAATTAGCCAGTCACATGGAAGCAACTACGTGCATTAAGGCATGTAGACAAGATCAAGACGACCTGCTGAAGTTCAAATTGAGCATCAGAATGTGGACTGTGACTTTTAAGGTTTTGAATTTATGGTGATTTTTGAACGTAGCATGGTTGTTGGTGCTCGGTAGGCTGATGCTAGTATTTCAGAAACTGGGATTTTCATACTCCGCCATCTCTAGGGTTTACAGTGAATTGTCTGTAAACGAGAAAATATCTAGCAAGCGGAAGTTCTCTGGGCGAAAATGACTTGGTGATCCCAGAGGTCAGAGGAGAATGGCCAGACTGGTTCGAACGGATAGAAAGGCAGCAGAAACTCAAATAATAATAATAATGATAATAATAATAATAATAAGTTAAACTTCTATAGGGCCTTTCACAATACCCAAGGTGGTTATACACAAAAGTACATAGGAAAATGTACAGTAAACAAAAACAAAACACCATCAGATGGAAACAGAGGGAGGAAGAGAAAGAAAATGCTGAGAAAAAAGACGTCTTTTAAGAAGAGCTTTGAAATTAGCGAGAGAAATAGTAGAGCGCAGAGAAGAAGAAAGAGAATTCTAAAGCGAGGGAGTGGCAACACTAAAGGATCTACCACCCATTGTAGAAAGCATAAACCTCAGGATAACAAGGATATCAGCATCCAAGGATCTTAGTTGTCATGATACCTGCTGAAATAACCACTTGATACAGCTGAGGTATGCAGAAGAGCATCTCTGAATGCACAGCACGCTCGAACCGTGAAGCAGATGGGCTACAACAGCGAAAGACCACACGGGGTGCTACTCCTTTCAGATCAGAACCGGCAACTGAGGCTACAATTTGCACGACTCACCAAGCTGGATTGAATAGAAGATTGGAAAAAACTTTGTCTGGTCTGATGAGTTTTGATTTCTGCTGTGACATTCTGATGGTAGGCTCAGAATTTGGTGTAAACCACATGAAAGCATGGATCCATCCTGCCTTCAATCAACGATGTGTAATGGTGTGGTGGATATTTTTGTCACACATTGGGTACCTTAATACCAGTTGAGCATTGGTTAAACACCACAGCCTACATGAGTATTGTTGCTGACCATGTCCATTCTTTCATGACCACAGTATACTATCTTTTGATGGCTACTTGTTCAAGATTATTTGAGTTTTGTGACATGGCATGATATCCTGCTACATGACAATGAATTCACTGTACTCAAATGACCTCCACAGCCCAGGATTTCAATCCAATAGAGCACCTGTGGGATGTGGTGGAATGGGAGAGTCGCATCATGGATGTGCGCCAACAAATCTGCAGCTTTTGCTTCTGCCTAGGTCATGTGATCTCCAGCGTGAAAATCAGTACCTCTATATATTTATATGCCACATATCACTACATTGACTGAAAGTCAACTAATGCTGTGGCAGCTATTTTATAAACCTTACTTTTGTGATCGTGTTTCATTATTTACACATTTACATTTACAGCATTTAGCAGACACCCTTATCCAGAGCGACTTACAATTGATACAGTCTTACAATCCAAGCAATTGTGGGTTAAGGACCTTGCTCAAGGAGTCAACAGTGGCAGCTTTGGCTGAGGTGGGATTTGAACCCTAGACCTTCTGGTTCATAGTCCTGCACCTTAACCACTAGGCCACATTTCTTTGTAACAATTCTTCCTTCAATATAAGTAATCCTAATTCTTCAGTAAGCTGCCAAGTCCTTGATACAGGCGAACCCCACTGTAGTGTTTATTTTGGAGCTGCTATGGTAGAAATCTAGTGTAGGCGCCCTTTCGTGTTGGCAGAGTGTTTGACCTACATTCAGAGATGCCACAATATTTTAGGAGGCAGGAAGCACCAAAAGGGCACTGGTGCCTATTGGCCACAACATTGAGTTGTCATGGAGCAGCAGTTGCTTTGGCATGTCTGTCTGCTGTGTCCTAGTCTTTAGATACTGTATACTGTCTACTGTTAAAAGCAATACAATGGATCTCACTTTTTGGCTATAGGTCCCCATTATTGAATGTTCTCTTTAGAAAACTGTATGGGAAAGAACATTAAATGTGATTTTATGCTGGTAAAACAGCAGTACTCATTGCCAAATACACAAAAGCTACAAAAGTGACGTTTAGATTCGGATTATCTTCTATGCCTTTGCTACAAGATGCCTAAATTATGAATTAGTTATGACACACAGTATTTCTTGTTTGGGAGACATTCATTTTGTTTAATAAATCTATAGTTCCAGTTACAGGAGATATCTAAAATCTGTTTGATTGGAAGGTAAATGTCAGTAGGGTCGTTGAGGAAAGACAACGGAGCAATATTACATTGAGTTTTATGCTTTAAAATGTAAAGTAATGCATTGATCGCACTACTCATAATTAATCAGATGCGTTTTGCTTACTCCTATTTGACCCTATACAAATAATTTTTACATGTAGAAAGTAGTACAGAGCTATATCACAGAGTGAACAGTAAGCTTCAGCAAAATGCATCTGCTGTGTTTTAATAAGGTTTAATCATTTTTCTTCACAATTATTTTCACTATTTTACATGCCTTGCATTGTTTGCTGCATTTTACTACATAACATTTCACTACATTTAAATAGTTCAAGAAATTAGCAAAACAAGTTGAAAATTTGTTTTCTAACACACTTTGATCATTTCTAATGCAATGCCTCAAAATGTCAGTGGTTCCTTACAATTAGTAACTGATTATCATATATCATTTATCTGTGATAACTTCTTTTATTTACCAGTGGTGCAAAAAACATTACATAAGACCGTACCTGCTTTGTAAAACCAACAAATCCTGCACATGAATAACATTGAACGGTGACCTGTGCAGATGTAAAGTAATTACAGCGTGGAGTTTTTTTCTGATTTAAAAATGTTGGATCATGTTAGGACCACACATTTTTTGTTAGATTATTTAATTTAGTGGTGGCTACCAGGATGTAAATATAGTTTAAGCTTGATGTAAGATGTGCAGGGCATATGAATGTGTTCTGTCACTTCATGCTCGCTGGGAAACAGGTTACTGAACAGGCAAGAACAAGTAACTGTGGTTACAATTGGCTGAAAAACTGGGGATCACCAAATATGGACAATAGAGGATTGGGAAAAAAGTTGAAGTCTTGATTTCTGCTGTGACATTTGGACGTCAGGGTCAGGATTTGACATAAACAACATGAAAGCATGGATTTATCCAGCCTTGCAACATTTCAGGATGTTTGTGGTGGTGTAATGTTGTGGGGGATATTTTCTTGGCATGCTTTGGGCACCTTAATACCAGTTTAAATGCCACTTTATTATTGCTGACCATGTCTATCCCTTTATGATCACAGTGTACCCATCTTCTGAAAAACTGGCTTTATGATTACGTAGGTGCTTACCTCTCTGTTCAATAATGCACTAAAACACTCATTTTGTTGTGAAATTGATGAATAATTCAATGATTGCAAGGTCAGAATGACTATAGAATTTAGGAATGGCCATTTATGGGCTCGCTTTTATATGAATCTGTTCTAGTCTAGACATGTCTAGTCTATTGTAATCTCCAGACGAACATGAGAATTGCTTATACTTGAATAAGCCATAGTATGAGCTGTTTATTTCTTGTTTCCAGTTTTCCACACACCATTTGCTGCAGCATAGTGAGGATTGTCGGTGGCTTTTACTACATCAGTACAGGTTCAGTGACATGGGGCTTAGTTGTTTACACTGCTATCCTTTGGGAGTTATTCACATCTCATGTGAAGCTGACTCAAGCACAGAATGTGGAAGTGTGACATGTTTCTTAGTAAATGGCCCACGGAGGTTTGTGAAACATGCCACTGTGCTTCTTCTGAAGGGTAAGGGAAGGATTTTAGACTGGGATTTGCCCACTATTGGCACAGGTTTACAGGCATTCTTATGATGTGTGAATGTTTGAATATTTATTCATGTAAAAAGTTTCATATTTATGTTCCAAGTCTTTTGTTTTATTTTTTAGTATTGTATTTTTGAGTATTGTTATCCGTGCTTGTTGTTTGTCTTGCATGTATGTGTCCTGAATTTGTACAGTATATTACAAATGTGTATAAGCTCCCAGTTTATCATGGAATAATGCTTAGAGGCAACCATCAGCACCTCTGATCAGACTCAAATTTTCTCAAATTGTTGATGAATGAAAAGAATTTAAAGCAATATCGCAGTGAACAAACTTAAATACAACACAGTTCTACAAATTGTAGTCCATACATTTAAAAATATATACAGTTATATAATTGGGCCTTATGGCTGTGCTAAAAATTGATACAGCAATATATCGTGATATTTATTTTCGTGATATATTACATCAATTTTCAGATCAAAATATAAATTTTTTTGAAGGAAGAAAAACACATTTTAAATGGGGTGTAAACTACAATCTCCGCTCCTGTAGATGTCGCAATACAGTGTTTTGACTCAGGTTGTACACTGGAACATCTGTTTTTATATTTTCAGTGAACTATGTGGAATATCGCAATATGTTGCAATATGCATTGTATCGCAATGTATCGTGACCCAAGTATAGTGATGCATATCGTATATTGAAGTCCTTTCCAATACCCACCCATGCACATTTCTAGATAATCCACTAGTCTTTTATAAAGTCTTAGAGCTTAACTGTTGTGTTGTTTCTGTACATTTTGCAGAACTGTCATATTTAGGTTTGTTCCTTGCAGCTTAAATACACTACTCCAAACCTACTTCCTGGGAGCTTATATAAGCCTCGCCCATCTCTTATTAGTATATTCATTCATTCTATGCATCACGTCTGACCCTTGGATACTCCATATACCAGTCTTATACTGATCCATGGTGATGGTTCATACATACACTCATACACACATTCATACACTAAGGGCAATTTAGAAACACCAAGTAACCTAACACGCATGTCTTTGGAATGTGGGACGAAACTGGAGAACCCGAAGGAAACCCACACAGAAGACGGAGCCCAGAGTCACGATCGAACCGGGGATCTCGGAGCTGTAAGGCGACAGTGCTAACTACTGCACCGCTGCGCCGCCTATTAGTATATTAGTAGATATATTCCATTTCTCTAACAGTTTTTGGCCTTCTGACAGGGCTGATAAAAGCCTCATACTGTAACATCATCATGTAAAGAGACAGGAATATAAATGCTGATTGTTCATAGAAAATATTCAATTATGACACTTACTTATGTAAATTGCTTCATTTGACACCGCATTGTGTATCTGTGTGTGATGCAGGACATCTGTGAGGACATATCGGATCATGTGGAGCAGATCCATGCTCTGCTGGAGACCGAGTTCTCCCTGAAGCTGCTGTCCTACTCGGTCAACATCATCGTGGACATCCGCAGTGTGCAGATCCTCTGGCATCAGCTCCGTGTGTCCGTGCTGGTTCTGAAGGAGAGGCTTCTCCAGGGCCTGCAGGACTCAAACGGCAACTACACCCGGCAGACGGACATACTGCAGGCCTTCAGCCAGGACCACGATCAGGTCACACTAATACAGTCACTGCATATCCAGCCATAATACAAATGACAGGTACACATAGAGCTCAGAACAGCAGAGCATAGACTACATAAGCAGGGGGAATGGATGTTTTATTGCACAGCTAAAAAAGATGATAAAATGGACTACACTGATTACTGACGTTCTAGCCACAGTGCCTTGCATAAGTATTCACCCCTTGAACTTTTGCACATTTTGTATTGTTACAACCTGGAATTGAAACGAGCTTAACTGGAGTTATATGTCACGAATCTACACAGAATCAGATTTATTGCCAAGTAAGTTCTCACAATCAAGGGATTTGTCATGGTGTACTGGTGCATGACACAGACAAAGGAGGAATAAGAGAAAACAAAACAAAACAAAAAGGTATCTATACAGTGTCGGGAGAAATATGACTGCTAATATTACATAAGTTCAATAGGATATGTTCTATATGGAGAAAGTGCAGATATACCCAGCATGAGTTATTTGCGGTGTTGTAATGTGTCATGTGAAATGATATTCTATTATTCATATGTGAAAAATAGTATATTAAGTTATATAGTGTCTATGAGGAGGATTGTGAGTGTCAGTGGGAAACCTGGGTTTTGTTGATGAAGCCGGTTGCAGTAGTCCAAACTTAATATAGATTGCAAAATCATCTACACATTAAAAACCATAAAAGTTGTGAATGCTTTCAGCCCAACTGCTTTGAAAACATTAAATGCAGTTTCCAAACTTCTAACATTCAACAGAGTACCAATCAATTCATTATTGAGAAGTGGAAAGAATACGGCACGACCATAAATCTTAAACAAGGCCATCCATCAAAAGTAAATGAGCAAATGAGGAGGGAATAATCAGAGATGCAACGAGAGGCCAAATGTTACTCTGAAGGAGCTGGATTTGCAGTTGAGATGGGATGAGGTGTGTAAAGAACAGAGAAGCCTTTCTTAACCAAAAGCCAGATCATGTTTGGAGTTTGCCAGTAGACATGTTGCCACACTTAGGGAGTTTTTCCTTTCCACTGCCCTAGGCTTGCTCAATTTGGGATTGGAAGTAGATATTAGGAGATTATCTAAACTTGTAAAGTTGCTTTGAGACAATGCTCCATTGTAAAACGTGCTATATTAATAGATCTGACTTGACTTGACTTGACTTGACATGTTGGAGACTCTGCTGGAAAACTTATGGAAAAGGTACTTGGGTCTGATGAGACCAAAATGTAACTTTTTGGCCTGTTACAAAGCGCTATGTGGTAAAAACCAAACACTGCTTATCACCCTGAGAACAACAACCCCACAATGAAGCATGGTGGAGGTAGCATCATTCTGTGGGGATGTTTTTATCGGCAGGGACTGATAAACTGGTCATTGTTGAAAGAAAGATGGATGGAGTCAAATGCAAAGTACTCTTTGAAGAAAACCTGTTCCAGTCTGCAATAGATCTGAGACTAGGGAAGAGATTCACCTTCCAACCACAACCCTAAAGATACTGGAAAAATTACAAACAAATGGTTGAAAAGCAAGAACCTCACTTTATCAGAGTGGCCAGGCAAAGCCCAGACCTTGGTACAATTGAGAATATGGCAAAGATTAGACAATTGCAAATTCAGCAATTGCCAGGAGTAATGGGAAAATATTTGAGGATCCCAATGTTCAAAGCTGATCGAGGAAAGTGCAATCAAAAATTGACCCGGCCTGTGTTAAAATTGAGCTGTGTTTGAGGGAGGGAATGCCACATAGGGGAATTGTTTCTTGACCCTGCAACAGTGCCCCCTGCCCAGCCCTATGTGTCATGTGTTTATGGTGACCTCCCCTTACACTTGAGCAATAGCAGCATCTGGCAGCTTCATTGGGTTGCCAAGTTGACCTTTCTGCAGCCTGAAGAAGTTTGACACACAAGGTAAAAATGCTCAGCAATGCTAAAGCTCACAAAGATTGGAATGAAGATCAGTGTAAAACAGAAATATGGAGTGGCAAATCCAAGTTTGAAATTTTTGGGGCCAGTTGTTGACAATATGTTCAATATGGTCATTATCTTCTTATGCTTCCTCTTTCGGTTTCTCCCTTTATCAGGGGTCACCCCAACTCCCTGCATATCTTCATTTACCACTACCAAATAACTCCTCTTTGGTCTTCCTCTCCGTCTCTTGCCTGGCAGCTCCATCTCCAACATCCTCATACCAATATATCCACTATCCCTCCTCTGCACATGTCCAAACCATCTCAGTCTTCCCTCTCGAATTTTGTCTCCCAATTTTCCAACCTGTGCTGTCCCTCTGATGTGCTCATTCCTAATCCTGTCCACCCTAGACACTCCTAAATAGAACCTCAACATCTTAAGTTCTGCCACCTCCAGCTCTGCTTCCTGTCTCTTTGTCAGTGCCACGGTCTCCAAGCCATACAACAAGGCTGGTCTCACTACTCTCTTATAAATCTTTCCTTTCACTTTTGCTGTGACCCTTTTGTCACACAGCACTCCTGACACTCTTCTCCACCCACTCCATCCTGTCTGTACTCTCTTCTTTACACTAGTGCTAAAACAAGAAATGTAATAGTGGCCTAAAACCTTTGCACAGTACTGTATATAGTATAGTATAGTATAGTATAGTATATTGCATCACGTAGTGTCCACAATACGCTATGTGAGATTGCTTGTTATCCAACTTGGATGCTGTACACATACCATACATGCCTTAGAGCAGTGGTTGCCAACCTTATTTTCTTGGAATCCCCTCACGATATCTGAGAATAATAATGATTTTTTATGTGTAATAAGTGCCTCCTTTTTTAGTGAAAATATATTTTTATATAGTTTTATATACAGATTTTTCCAGTGAGTGTATTACTTTAAATTTATTTAACATGTGCAAATTGTATTTTGACAAACTCGGCGCACTTCAGAGCAGACAAAGCCTGCGATGTTTGGCGCCCCCCATGGGAACTATGGCCATATAACCATGGAGTAACATAAGCATTGATCATGACTGTTAAGACATTATTTATAATGTACAATAGATTGTGTATGTACTGTACCACAGACATGTTTGCTTTGCCAAAGCAGATATTATGGGTGCATGTCTGCATATATATATAAAAATATGCATTTGTTGTCTTACCTTCAGGCTCGACTTGATGCCCTGACAGAAGTGGATGACTCGGGTCAGCTGATCATTAAGTGTAGTCAGGACTACTTCTCCTTGGATTGTGGAATCACTGCTTATGAGCTAAGTGACTACAGCCCCAGTGAAGACCGAGAGAACCAAGGGTTGGGTCAAGACCCCCGCTCACTCTATCCTGAGCTGGAGAGGGACTTCCCTGAATTGCTCCAGAGTGTAGATCTTCTTACAATTGCAGCCTCCAAACAGAATCAAGAATCATCTCAACCTGCAGAGGAGGAACCAGCCAAATCAATACTACTTTCTGTTGATCCCACCCAATCCAAAAAAGGGCCATTAGAGGATCCAGATCAATCCACCATAAAGTCCCAGAGTACGTCCATGGACCAAGCCCCATCCATAGACACAGTCATGCAAAGTAGCATCATTCAAGGAGACAACAGCCTTGGCCTGTCCAAGCGTCCACTTCAAGGCTTGTACAGCAATGACGTATCTCCTACACAGCCCTCCCTGCCCAAAAAACCCATGTACATGGAAGCATCTGGTCTCCACTACCATGCAGATATGAGCAGAAGCACACCCTCTCTTCTGGAGCTGCCCGATCGTTCCAAGTTCTGGCTAGAGCTTGAGGCAGTGTACTCAAGCAGTGGTAGTCAATCAGAAGAGAATCTCCATGTTGTGAATACAAAGCACCGCCAAGCCAGTCATCAAGCAACTCTACAGAAAAGCCTAGCCACTGGTCAAGCCCAAATCCCATTCAAGAGAAGCTCATCTGAGTCTGGACAGGAATATGATATGGAGAAAAGTATGCTTCACTCACAGAGCAGGCACTCAGATGCCAAAAAGGTAAACAGTGACTCCTCCAGCCCTCCACCTTCTTCAGGCGAGGAAACCTCAGACCGCAATGCACGTGAAAGCTCTTCCAGTCTGGATGGTTATCTTCCTACTACAGACTCTGTGTGGATCATGCCCAAAGAAGCTTCCTACACACCCCAAAAAAACAGTCCACCTAAAGAGGAGTGCTGGTATGGTTCTGAGGAGTACCTTGCTCTTCCTGCCCAGCTGAAAACGACAGAGATGCTGGCATTAAAGCTAGAGAGCTTGGCACAAGCGTTACCTCCAAGAACTCTCCAGCAGCCAGTTCAGGATGTGGATGATTGGGAGCTGACTGAGGCCAATCTTGACTGGGAAACCAGTACACATCTTCTCCCTCCCCGGTCCTACAAGAAACATTTCTCAACCGGGAGGTTTTCCTCCTCTTCCAGTGACATTGCTCCATCTGTAGATGAAAGTATCGAATCTGGGCCCCTCAGTGATCTGCTGTCAGAAGATGACGGCAGGTGGAGTGCACCCAAATCCCAGAGAGCTGAGAATATTAGTGGGCACCCTGAAGCCTCCAGGATGGTGGTCCAGTGTACGCCTCTGATCCAGCAGCTGCTGGAGGACATTCGGCACCAGGAGAACTACCAGGACATTTGGGGAAAGTTAGAGGTGAGATGCCAGTATTTAGCACACATGGAATGTACTTATGGTTGTCAATATGTGTCTATTGGTTGATTAGCCCTGGAGAAAAATATGGATTCACCACACTTGCTCACCAGCTTTTTACTTTCTAGCAAATAAACAAATCACATATATTATACCACACATTTTTTAATAGCTGAATATTCTGTCTCAGTGAAGCATACCTCAAACAAATTAAATTATTTAATAATTAATGGCATATTTTTCTAGTTTCATTTGAAGGCTACTAGACAAAAGTTCTAGTATCATCTACTTAGATTCATGTTTCATCACTGAATGCCTGTCTGATTCATTCATCCAAACTCAATGATGGCTCTTTAGCCCACTGTAACCTTGTTATCTTTTGTTTAGGTGTTACTGCTGGTTTTTGTTTGGCTTTTCTATATGTACATCCCATTTCATCTAGCCTACTTCTTACAGATCTGTCACAAACATTGGCTCCTATTTCCACCCATTTATGTTTCATTTGTACTGTTGTGCATTTTTATGTTAAAGGTATATTGCCCTGAACTAATAATAATATCATTTATAATTTAATATGTTTGAGGTATGCTTCATGAAGCTGGAATTTTTAGCTATTAAGCAAAAATTGTTTGATGTCCTATCTATATATGTGGATGTGTGCTGTGTGTGTGTCCCCACAAGGATAGAAAGAGCTAGCATTTTTGGCATGGTGGGGACATTATGCTGGTTCCCACAGGCACGACTGCTTTTTACAGAAACTGCAACTTCCTTTTGCAAAATCAGAAGGGTCAAAAGATTTGGTTTAGGTTACTGTTAAGGAATTAGGGGTAGGTGTGGCTGGAGCGTTAATTAGCCATAGTACTCACTATTTAGTAAAAAAAAAAAAAGTCCACACTAGGATAGCGCAATGGACGTGCGTGCGTGCGTGCGTGTGTGTGTGTGTGTTTGGGCGTGTGTTGTGTATACATAGGGCTGTAAGGGTCAAAAGTCCACTGCAATAGTGGAACATACCAAATACTACTGATTCTGAAGTTCTGAAATTCTGAAGTGTATGTATTTTTTAAACCAGAGATTCAATAGATTCAGAGTTTCATTTTCAGTAGTGGCTTTTGGCCACTTTTGGCTTCCACTTTAGATAATATTATAGTATATGACAAGTAATGCAGTCACTGGAGACTCAAGTAATGATACATACATTTAATCATAAACCTTACATTAGATACATTTAATTATTAAATACATTGGAAGCATTTGATCATAAAAGTCAAACTTGCCTTATATGTTCTGTGAATATGCCCATTGCTGAAATTTGGATATATTGGTTAATAAATTTTTTTGTAATTTATTTAACCCCTGCCTTATTTATCTTCACAAAATTCAAAAATGTTGCCTAGGCCTCGCCGTAAACCGTACATTGCTGCCACCTGGTGGCTAATTACAGAAGTGCAATTATTGCTATATATCAAGAAAAATAATCTTAGCTAATCTTAATAGTGCGAAACATTAATGTCAGTATAGGAATTATACGGCGATGTGCAAAGGCAATATTAACAGTATTTTTTTGAAGTATTCATATTGTTACTATACACTTCGAGACAATGTCCTATTGGTACAACGAAAACTAAGCGCCTCAGAAGGCTCTCCGTTTAATCTGCTAAACTGCTAATCGGTTTGTTAATCTTCAGTTCAATCTGTCATTCACAAAAGAAGTGCAGGGATCTGTCTCATTTTCCAAACCTCCCAAAACTATAAACCCTTCCTGATAAGATGATCAGGATCAGTAGTGGAGATGAGAGGAGAGGAGAGAAGATGAATGCAGCTGATAAATGGATGTCTCTGGCTGTCAGTGTTGTGTGTGAGAAAGAAAATAGAATGTAAAAAAACAATGATAGAGAGATAGTGTGTGTGAGTGGCTGAGTGAGAGAGATGGAGAGTGAGTGAGTCAGTGTGTGTGTGTGTGTGTGTGTGTGTGTGTGTGTGTGTGTGTTGTGTTGCGTTGCGTTGCTATACTTTAGAGGACCAAACGTCATTGTCATTAGGAAAACCTGAAATTTTGTGTAGTGAGAACCTGTTTTTTTTATTTATTTATTTATTTTTTTACAAAAATGGCAACTTTTATTTGAAAATCCAAAAGAGCCAAATGCCTTGCTTTAGGTTACTGATGGTAAGATTAGGGTTAAGGGGTGGTGTAGCTGTACCATTAATTAGCTGCAGTAGTCCTTCATCGTCATTCATGTCAATGGAAAGTCCTCACAAGAATAGCAAGACAACCGTGTGTGTGTGTGTATGTGTGTGTGTGTGTGTATGAGTGAGTGGAAGAGAGGCTGACTGGGCCAGGCTGAGGCAGGCAGCCGCATCCACCTGAGATGATGCGTGTCACGGGCCGAGGTGATTGATTACATTAGCATGCAGGCCCCTGGAGATGACTTCATCCTCCCGGCAACAGACAGCTGGCAGCTGAAGCTTCTGCTGGGGGGAGTTTCAGAGGTCTAGTCAAGTGTGACGTCTCTGACCAGCCTCCTCTCCATTTCCCTGTCTCACGCTCCATCCCTCCTTACTGTCTCCTTTCTGACTTGTCTCTCTCTGCTTGTGTAGTGCACTCTCTCACTTTCTGACTTGTATCTCATTAGCTCTTCCTTTCCTTGTAAATGACTCTCTCTGTTAATACATTGACCAGAGGCTACATATTGTGTCTGCTCTCAAAGTTTTATTGGTCACAGATGATGAGAGGGAGACCCATGCACAATGTCCCTTCCGGAAAATAATAATGTAGCAGTAATGCCTTTTGATCTGCACTGTCTTTGGTGCTACACTGCTGTGTTTGTTAGCTCAGTCTCATTTATTGTGCTTGCTTTAAATCAGTTCAGTGACTGCTCAGTGAGTCGCAATGGCTGACTTTTTAAATAATTGTTGACAGTAATATTATCCAAATGTAAATATCATGACTGTCATAGTGAAACACACATTTGGTGACATGAAAACTCATTTGTGTTTTAAACATGTTCATGGGTGGCATGGTGGTGCAGGGGTTAGCACATCGCAGCTCTGAGATCCCTCGTTTGATCCTGACCCTGAGCTCCGCCTGTGTGGAGTCTGCATGTCCTCCACATGTCTGCATGGCTTTACTACGGGTACTCTGGTTTTCTCCCATATTACAAAGACATATGTATTAGATTAATTGGTGTTTCCAAACTGTCCTTAGTGTATGTACCCTACAATGGCTTGGCACCCTGTCTAGGGTTGCTCCTGCACGACACATAGAACCTTGAAGCATATGGGCCACAGCAAAAGAAAACCACACCGGGTGCCACTCCTGTCAGCTAAGAACAGGCAACTGAGGCTACTGGTTACATGGATTTACCAAAATGGGTCAATAGAAAATTTGGAAAAAACATTGCCTGGACTGATGAAACTCAATTTTGCACCGACATTTGGATGGTAGGGAATCAACGGTTCAGGCTGGTGGTGGTGTAATGGCGTGGGGAATATTTTCTCGGCTCCTCTATACTAACTGAGCATCGTTTAAATGCCACGGTCTACCTGAGTATTGCTGCTGACCATGTCCACCCCTTTATGACCACAGTGTACCATCTTCTTTGCACCTTTTCACGAAGCTCAAATCATGTCAAACTGGTTTCTTGAACATGACAGTGAGTTCACAGTACACTGTACTGTATAGCCTCTACATTCACCAGATCTCAAGCCAATGGAGCACCTTTGGGATGTGGTCACATGGATGTGTAGCTGATGTGCATCATTTTTGTAACTTTGGGCCACTGTGTTGAGCCAAAGAAGGCAGGTCTCAGAGCATGTAGCCTGTCTCATCCTATGAAGCTCTCTCTCTCTCTCTCTCTCTCTCTCTCTCTCTCTCTCTCTCTCTCTCTCTCTCTCTCTCTCTCTCTCTCTCTCACACACACACACACACACACACACACACACACACACACACACACACACACCTTGACAGACAATGCCCTACCAATAAACTAACGTCCACCCCTCTGCAAAGGCGCTTAAACAAAGTGCAAGCAGCTGCCATTATTTTGCACTGATTAGTGTAAAGACCTTTGGAAAACTGAATTCCCAGATTTCTTGGGCTTGTCCACTGGGGCCACTGGGGATCATCGCATGGAACACGTGTCTGCTGCCATCTAGCGGTGGCACCACGTGCAACCCTTACAGTAGTAGCATTTCCTGGATTTGAATACAAAATACGCCTAGTGCTGTTCTAGTACAAAGAAAGTAATTAAATGATGAGTAGTATTTTACTAACTGATGAGCTTGTAGCGCACTGCCTGTGTCCATCACTAGTTTCACCACCTTGTGAACAACATCAGATTTGGTCAGTCGGATAAAAGTATAGCCGATTCCCACCGTGGGAGCTTTAATGGTGAGTCCCGTATGCAGTGATAAAAGTTGTGGACTTTAGTATTTCTGTACACTGTATAATATTACAACATACCTATTAACTGCATGTGTTTTACTCGAATATATGCAGTGTATAGACATGGACAGAATGTGGACAGATGTGTAAAAAAAACATCATGTCTCAGAATGGCTTATTCTCTCTTGTTCTCTTTCTCTCCATTTCTTACCTTAAATCAGAGCTGGTCAACCCTCTTCAAAGCCAGTCGGCTTTAGAAGTCGAGGCCAAACATTCAATAAATTATGGCTTTCTGTGCTTGCGTCTGTGGAGAGGTCATTTATATCAATATCTTTGATTTTCACCAATGTTAGATAATGAGCTGCCATGGTATCCACAGATTAAACCTAGTGCTCTGGCTGTGCTGTTCATTAGAGATATTACAAAGTGCCATTTGATCTGTTCAGGTTTATGGTATTAGATGGTGGCTCCTGAGGACTGAGTTGTATAAGGGCATGCATTTCACTGTAATTAATGAACTGAGCTGCACTCGCACTTGCTCTCCCTCTGGTCATCCTCAGGCGTGAACATAGAGCACATGGATAAGAGGAATGAATGATGATCACGATATAAAAGCAAGAGTTGCAGTTTTACACATGGCCAGAAGATGGCAGTGGTCAAACACCACAACAGCACAGCTAACTCTCATTGAGCGGCTCTAGCGTATCAAGGACAAGTGCAGAAAGCCATGCTACTAAGCGCTGTGAAAGTTGGATTAAAACTTACTGTTCTTTCTGAACTTCAGAATGTATCATCTTTAACTAAAAGTGAAGTATAGGCTGCTTCTTTCTCCTTGGAATCCTGCTTTGTACATTTTAAAATGATCTCTCGTAAGCTATGGCTCTTCAAGATACTGATCCGATACTTACATTTTATATTCTAGTATTTATCCACCCGAACTCTACCTACCCTGATAAGAAAACAACAAACACAAGCATGCATTGAAATTTGGACACTGACATGCTGGTTCACCAGAAGACTATTGGAATTTACAAGCTAAACCATCACTAGACCAGCACTAACCAGCGTAAGCCAACTTGGAACTTAGTAATGGGCCACAACACATGCTGGTCTTTAAAAAGAACTCAGTGTGTTTACCATTAGCAATCATTTGAATGTTTCCCAGTACTGAGAAACAAACAGAAAACAAAAAACATTTAGGATATTAGATACACCTACCTTTGACCTTGTACTTAAATGACTGTTTTATCATGTTCACCTTTCATATAAGTGCACTAGATATTTACCGACAATGGCATCTGCTTTTTTCTTCTGTTTGCAGGGACATGTCAATATTTTTGTGTGATCACACATGTGCTACGCATTGGTAGTCTGATATTAAGTAAAATACTGGCTTATCCCTTGTTTATACAATGTTTTTTCTACATAACAATACATTGGACATTATTAATATGAACAATATCTTAGATAATCTCGAGTTTCAGGACAATTTGGCCATGATACCAATGCTTGAAACTGATTTGCTGTATCCCTGGCGATATCAGTGGGTACTAAACAGCATCAGACCTTCTGCACTGCTTGAAATGTTTCACTGAATCACATGGTTGATTTTCACTTTAGACAGTGATCACAGTATGTTATCATATATACAATAGTACATGTACTATCACAGGGTATCATTTTACTATACTCTGCATCATCATGAATGTTGATTTGTTTGTGTGTATGTCTGTGAATAAGTATTTATATTCTTGGTGGGGATATGTCTCCAGAAGGACAGGAATATCACATACATGTAGTTCATCTTGTAAATTTCTTAATTACTTAAAAATTCAACTTTTAATTGAAAAAGTTTTGGTTACTGAGTTTGCAATGAGGGTTATGGTTAGGCGTAGTATCACTAAACTACAGTTATCACTATGTCAGTGGACAGTCCCCATGAGCACAAGTTTACAGGTGTGTGTGTGTATGTGTGTTGGTCTTTTTCAGGACTTTGTCTCTAAGCTGGATGAGTTTATCAGCTGGTTGAGGGAAGCACTGGAGAGCACAGAGAACTGGACTCCGCCACAGCCGAATACCGACAGCCTTAGACTCTACCTGGAAACACATCTTGTGAGTCAGAGCCATCGACACAATACACAAATGTGTACACAACCCCATTGAAATCCTCTTGCCATCCTTATTAATTAATGTTCTGTTGCAAGTCAGTGATGATCTTATTTTAAGAGCTTTACAGTGTAACCTTTCTATGTGCGGTGAGACGGTATGTCTTCTGCCATCTAGCAGTGATCATTTCTTTACTGCACGTCTGGGGATACAAGCCCAGGCTGATAGTGAAAAGTTATTAGATGCTATAAAATTTGCAAAGACTTCAGATTTCAGACTGTGAAACTCTCATTACTGTAGTCACCATTTTGTCTCCTCTAACAGAAACATCAGAGTGAGTATTATGGTGAAGGCCTTCATATTGATATAGAGATGTGCAGTTCTTTTTTCCCCCAACAGATTTAATATTTCTCCCATAGTCCAGCTGGCACATGGAGTGAGCGTGAATGCGTGTGTCTGTGTGTGTGTAGCATTGCTCTTTCCGGTACCCACGGGAGAACTATAACAAGGGGGTTGACTGCAGTGCGAGAGGGAGGGCTCTGTTTATAAGGCATTGAGGGATGGTGTGAAATGAAACGGCTATTGATTGAGCTTGATGGCGGCTCCAGGTCCCTGAATCACATTAACGAGGGACGCAGCCGCCTGTGTTGGCAAATGAGCAGCAGGGATAAGGGCTCACAGTTGCAGAGAACACATAAAGGAAGACACAATGGTTAGAAAGCTATACATCCATATGTAAATGTTTGTAAAAGTCAACTCAAAATCAACAAAATAAATATCTATACTGAACATGTGTGGCTCAATAACATGTCTAATTCTGTTACAGTATTTTTAAAAAGAAACTTACGTTTCTATATGAACTCAAGTACATTTTTTTGCATTCCAAACACCAAAAATGTCAGGCCATGCAACCAACCTGAAAAGAGGAATGTCCTGCTGAAAACATTTAGAACTAATGTGATTGTGTTCTAAATTCTGATGCCGCAGCAAAGAAAGGATTTTTATTTTGTTAATTTCTTTAAGAATCAAGGGCAGCACGGTCATGCAGTGGTTAGTGCTGTCGCCTGTTTAGAGACCTGGGTTTGAGTCCCAGCCTGGCGGCTTCCCTGTGTAGAGCTCTACCTGTATTGGTGTGGGTTTTGTCCAGGTACTCCAGTTTTCTCATACATTCCAAAAAAAATGTCGTTAGCTCAAATGATGTCTCTAAACAATCTGAGCAATTCCAGTGATTGCTTTGTATTCAGACTGTATTAGAGGAATCACACTCAATTCATGAGTGAATAAATGAAAAATTCAGCATCATAAATACATAGATAATTAAATAATAAAAGCTTTCTTACCCTTAGATATAGCTAGTGCTCTCTCTGACTCCCAACTGAAGTATCGTCAGGGCTCGAGCCACCACAAAAGTTTATTAATGTGTGCATTAATAGGATAGAAAGGATGGTGATTTAAGAAGGCTATGAATAACTCGTATGGTTTAGCTGAAGATTCTCATCTATGGTTTGCAGTGTTGAGTGTAATGCATTAATGTAATTACTTAATTTTCCTCCTAACAAAGAAGTTTACTGCAGCTTCATTTCTGTGTATCACATTAATATCAGGGCGGCACAGTGGCCCAGCGGGTAGCACCGTCGCCTCTCAGTGAGAAGGTCCTGGGTTTCTGTGTGGCGTCTGAATGTTCTTGAGTGTGTGAGTGTAGGTGCCCTACGATGGATTGGTGCCCTGTCTAGGAATGCCTTGTACCCTGTGTCGCCGGCTAGGCAACGGCTCTCACGCGACCCTGTCCAGGATTAAGAATGCGAATTAACTAATTAACATTAATCTCAATTTCGTTACATTAGTACTCAGCTTCAGTGGGTAACATTAGTTTCTAAGTAGTTAGAAACTGTGCCTTGAATGAACCTTTCATTTACAGTTCGTGCTTTAGCAGACACTCTTATGCAGACCGACTTAAAACTGATACAGTCTTTCAACAGCACTTGTGGGTTAAGGGTCTGGCTCAGGTACCCAACAGTGGCAACTGGACAGTGCTGGGAATAATAGTCCAATATGTTAACTGCTGCTCCACCGCAGACTTCCCCCTTCTATGCTGCCCATGTGCATTCAAACAGCGAGTTTAACCAGCAGAGTTAAGCAGTGCATTCCAATAGCCACTAAAAGCTTAAATGAACATGTTGGCTGTATTTAACTGTATTAGCTGGATCAGTAGTATAAAAGGAAACGTCATAATGAAGTTGTTGGATACAAGATAATATACACTCATATAAGCCTAAAATATTTATTTGCTATTCATTTGATGAGTTTTCAAATAGCAGAATCCAAACGTATGGGATCGTGACATACCATTTTTCTTGTGCGTGAATGAGTACTCTAATTGCATTCTTCAGAACATAGTTTGTAATGTAATCCCATTCCTTTTTTAAAGTAGTTAAACTTTATTTTTTAGTTCATGATTACTTTTACTATTAAAGCAAACTAACCTGCACTAACATTAACATTCAGCGTGTTACTGGTGAGCCATGTTATGTTGTGTTATCGCAAAGTCGTGTTGTTGTATTTGTTGTATTGGAGTTGTTTGCAGGAGCAGGTAAGCAGTTCTGCTCTCACACTCCAGCTCTCCTGCTCAGATCTGACAGCAGGGCAGCTGGGTTATCACTGATGTGACACCAATAGATGTGGCGCAGCAGCCACTGGACCACAAGCTTCCCCCTGCCTAATCCCCAAATCACATATAGAGAGAAGGAGAGCTGGGGAGTGTGGGTGTAGGTGGGGGGTGTCTATAGAGGTGAGAGAACACTGTTGGCTCAGTATTGACAGTGTCTAGGC